>BQNB010125860.1:0-5000 GCA_026074375.1 Tanacetum coccineum
ACTTGTTTAAATTGGTAAATTTCTAGGATTACACCCAAAAAGCCTTTATATGTTATGTTATTAACTAACTACACTGGTTTATTAACCCTCGTATAAACCCCTTTGTTTACTCTTATTTTAAGAGTAAGATACCCCTAGAAAAACCTGTAGAGCCAATCCTTTAGAATAAACACCAACTATTTGTTTCGTTACACCTTTACACCTTAGCCTACCCTGTTAGATTAAGTCCATTTATCAGTTACTAGTTCCTTAAAGTGTAAAGTATGTATTTCCTGTGTCCTGTGTCATTTTCTATCTCTGGTATGGTTGGGAAAATTGCACATTGCAATGGGAATGTAAAAAGTAGTCAAACTCATGTATTTTTATTACCATCACAATTATTGGTACGTCCGAAAAACCAAGAATTATGGAAGAAACTATCCGGAGCTATTATGATCGTGAAGATGGTGAAATTACACCGAGATTAGTAGATTAGTTGTTTAAAAAAATCAAAAAAATTAGAAAATTGCAACAACGAAAAGAGAGGGGGAAGTTTTAATATTCGGTTCGTTAAAGCTTAAACTGATGGTATTATTTGAAGGATCGATTATTCGTTGATAGATGGTTATAAATCGACGATGTAAAGTTTTGTATAAAGTGATAGATATCCACTTGATTTTGTAAAAGTATGTATAGTATGGATGATTGGGAAGTTGACCGTTACGGGAACGCCAACTTAGGTTGTTTTTGTTAATCTATGACGAAGACGTTTGTGTAAATATTTCTGAGTCTTTATCATGGTACGGTCGGGAAAGTATCTAGCAACTTGTACCTTATTTGTTTGGACTTAATCTATTTGTTTTGTAAATTTTTTATTTAACAACAATTATTTCCCTTTCCTAATCTATATCCTTAGGTTTTACTCGAATGAGGATGCGAGCAATCACATGTGTCTATTCCGTCTTTACGGCCATGTATGTGTGACTTTGTCCGTCTTGTTGGTTTATTACTTTTGGAGAAAGGATTAGAAGATCCATACCCTATATCACTTTTTGTCCTAACCCTTGGTTTCACTCGAGTGAGGGAATTGAATGCAATCATGTATGTCTATTCCATTGTTATGGATGTGTATATGTGGTTTGTCGCCCTTGCTGGTTTATGACTTTTGGTAAAGACTACTAGTCCTATTCTTTAGCTTATTCGAGTTAAGGTTCGAATGCAGTCATATGTGTCTATCCCATCGTTATGGGTGTGTATGTGTGATTTTGTTATCTTTTCTGGAATATTGGTATCGATAGAGATTAGAAAGAGTGATCAAACCCTTTTAAGCCTTAAAAAAACCCAATTACCTTTTTAAACTTGTTACTCCTTAGCTTTAGTGGTGGAGATGTGTATCCTTGCCAAGCCTATAATAGAATACTCGTCATGACCGAGCAATTGAGAGAATTAGTTACATGTTACCACATAAATTCGTCGAGTGATTTGAGTGTTTTCATCTTTCTATTTCGTGAAGTGTTTGGTTGTGTACTAGTAATTAAACGAATAAATGCTACGGAAAAAACTTTAGGATACTTTTTCATAAGTTTTCTAAGTCTACTTGAGGATAAGTAGGATTCAAGTGGAGGGATATTTGATGACATCAAATAACGTTGATTTATTAGCATCATTTATCCCATGATTATTACCCATTTGATATAGTTATTGCACGAATAGGTACTTAATCATTTGTATTTGTCATTTGCAGTTGTTATCGAGCATTTGGCAAAAGACGGAGAAAAGGACGTGTTTTGAAGCATAAACGGAGAGTTTGAGAAAGTCGACTGATTTTGACATTAATACGCCGTATCATTCTAGAAGAATACGCCGTATCTAAAGACTTTAAAGAATTCAAGACCATTACCTGACTTTGAAGAATACGTCGTATCCACATCAGCAGATTACGCAGTTATTGATATACTTTGGTCAACTATCAAGAAAAGCACTTTTACGGCCAATACTCCGTATCCAAAACCTCAATACTCCACATTGGTCAATACTCTGTATCCAAAGACCCAATACTTCGTATTGGTCAATATTACGTATCTGAAGACCCAATACTCCGTATCCGAAGACCCAATACTTCGTATTGGTCAATACTCCATATCCAAAAACCCAATACTCCGTATCCAAAAATCCATTACGCCGTATTGATGTCAGCTTAAGAAAATTCTAGAATATTTTATTCGTAGAGCCCACGTCAAGTAACCCTAATACGCCGTATTGAACTTTTCAATACGCCGTATCGACTAATTTTCAGAGTCTATAAATACCAAACCCTAAATACGATTTTAGATATGCTTTTAACCACCAAGTCTCATTTTCAGAAGATCTAAGAAGCCAAGAAGGTCTTGCAAAGTGCTCCAATCCATAGGAAAACACTTGTAATCTCTACACTCCACTATACGCTTTCGGTTAGCATTATGTTTAATCATTTATCTATGATTTCGTGTATTGTTATAATGACTATACCTTTAGGTATTAGCCATGTTTATAATAATTTAATGTTTGGTTTAAGTTTATTCTGATTACATCTTGTAAATTATGTGTTGTCTTATGTTTATCAATTTATACTCGCTTATGTGCTTAAGTATGCGACCAATCATTCAACTGGTCTAGTCCTACATATTTAATGCGCTGCAACTTTGGTGTTGTGTGGGCGTAGGCTAATGAGTCCTGATGATAGCTGTTAAATTAGCATTTATATATCTAGAATCATAGGATCACAAATATTGACCTATCTTTACCATTGGTTTATGTGAATAAGTTAGACTAGCAGGTGACCTAAGATCAACAAATAACGTACTGATTTCTTTGGTAAAGACTTGGACAGTGGACTACTAGTATATAAAGAGTCGTTAAGCAGTAAGTTAGTAAAGTCTCGATGAGCTAGGATTCGATAAGATCACCATTATTGTCTCCTAAGATAGATTATAAGCAACCGCAAAGAGGTTTATGCGGATTTGGTTAATGTGATAGGGATTTCCATGTCTAGGTTTTAGGAAAAGTACCCCCCCCGCCTAAGTCTAGGAATGATTATATATCAACAATGAAAACAGGACAATCATTTGCACGTTATAAAACTAAAAAACAATCATTTATTTGATTAAATACATGGTTAATACATTTCCCTTACATTAGGCTTGATCGCTTCTTTATATTTTGTTAAATCACTTGTGTGTTAATTGTCATCAAAATCTTAGGTTAGATACTCAAACTCGTCTCAGTCTCTCAGACTGAAACCCCCTTAAACTTAGACTTAAGATTAACATAGATTAGAAGTAACATAGATAACTAAAATACTAGTAGACTTAGGAATTAACACTCTCGCTTTAGTGATCGATACCTTACATACTAACGAAGCTACCTCTGACCGGGTACACTGCCCGTTAGAGTGTTGTTTTTAGGTATAGTCGGCATAAAATAAATAGTAAAACTTGATACATAAAATACCTACGCACAATGACACATCAAACCTAAAGATACAAATTGCATTGCTTAACTTGATTTGTAGCTTTTGGTATGTGTATCTATTAGTGTTGAATGCTCATTTTAGAGAAATTCTATACAAAAAATCTATGTGTTTGAATAAAATTTATAATTCGTAAAACTAGCATATAATTTCCTTATATCGACAATCTATGTCATTGTTGATACATAGAATATTTTTATTATTACTATTTATTGTGCTTAATGTCTAGTGGAGATACTTTTGTTCATTTTATAGAATGTTCTCCTGGATTCTACTTTGCTCTAACTTCGTGCAACCTCTTGAAGTTTCCCTTGAAGTATTTCTCACCCCCTTACCCTAGTTCTTTTGTAAACTCGTGTTTCGATCCCCTGCCGGTTTGTTTTGATATCTAAACCCCCTGAGCCAATGTATATGATTGTGTGATGCTTGAACATCATTGACATCCCTTTTGACCAAATATTGCATGTTGTACAAGTTCCATCTTCCGTGTGGGAACGGAATGTGCGATTCAGAATCTCATTCCCTCCCACCAAATGGCTCCATTATCAAGAAAACAAGTTTCTTCTAAAGAAAATTTTCTCGTATCCTTATGAAAACCTGTTTTGGTATAGCTTTTTGTCACGAATCAGATTTGGCCTTGAAGTAGCTCACTATTTCGGTCTGTTTTGTTTCTAGCTACTATTCTTGGCGGTTTTTTCTAAAACAAAAAAAGTATGAGAAATAACCGACTGTATCCACTAAATTTTGATGCACTCTTTTGGTTTTAGATGTAGTTTAGGGAAATTTTGTTCATCAATAAAATCAGATCTTTTAGTTCCCCCAAGAAAAGAAAGTTGTATACAACTTCGAATGTTGTATCTTGTACAATATGTATGTATGGACTGATTTCTTTGATTAAAGAGTGCCTTTTTCATCCTTTGCATCTACTTGTTTGCCAATTTGATGGTTGATTCGGTGGTGTTTGGATGTGCTTGACACGCTCTGTGTAACGGTTGTATAAACCTGTACTTTTCTCCTGGGAACCTAAGATGCTTGATTTTCATGAGACTATGACGCTGTCAACTAGCTCCTACGCCACCTCTAATTTGCCCAAAAAATGATCTTCTCCAATCGCTTCCTGATTGTGTTAGCTAAAGCTTTTTAAAATTTTATAATGACTGAAAATACCAATTTTTATGATAGGGTAAACCAACTGGGTAAAAGTTTACTACAACGGATATAGTATATTTTACGTTTTTAGGTAAAGATGCAGTTCGATCACAGGTGAATTAATAGTGTCTAATAATCAGAAAAAAAAAATTGACCTTTTTAACAATTTTGAAATTAACTTTTATTTTTACACAGTGATATATAAAGATGACTAATCGGTATAGTTGAGAATAATTATCAAGTATGTGGTTAATGATGTTTAATGACCTCCATGATGGTAACCTTAACTTATAAAAAGGAATTTATCGTCTGAAAAACGTTTTCAACAAATTAACTTAATTAAATTAAGACTTATGATTTAGTA
>BQNB010125861.1:0-19697 GCA_026074375.1 Tanacetum coccineum
TATTCTCTCTCAAGTGTTTCTCTCTCTAGAAACTAGCCAAATCCAAGAATCGGCCCCGTGTTATGATATAGGATATACCACAAATTCATTTATGGCCTAAACCGATATCTACCATTTCTATCAGATGTGATAGTGCTGCTACCTTGGCTAAGGCTTATAGTCAAGTGTACAATGGCAAGTCTAGACACTTGGGTGTTAGACATAGCATGATTCGTGAGCTTATCATGAATGGTGTGATATCTGTGGAGTTTGTAAAAACTCAATTGAATTTAGCCGACCATGTAACCAAAGGGTTAGCAAGAGATCTCGTACGCAAGGCGGCTATTGGGATGGGTTTAAAGTCCACCTAATTAAATCCTTGTATCAAGATACCCAATTCCCATCTAACGAAATGTTATATGCTGAATTCAATGAGGAAAGCTTGATATCTTTGGATTGGAACACATAATTACATCATCCCACGGTATGTGTTCAGAACTGCAAGATAAAGGAGGTTGAAATTATATTTCTTAATGGTTTTTTGACAAATTGCATGTGCAGGTGCAAGAGTAAAAAACTACCTATATAAGCATGAAGTTTAGCTGCTTCAAGAAGCTTGGGACTTGGCTTTGATATGCTTATTGAAGGATAGGACACAAGCTAGTAAAACATAGTGTCGAGTAGAACATGTGAATGTGTAAACTGTTGTGTATATTATCTTCATGTATTCACTATGAATAGAAAGAGTTCAATCCTTTAGTGACACTCTAATATTCGAATATTTGGAATGCTAATGTACTAATGTGAAATTCAATCGTCTCGATATTTCATTTATGCATCAGTTTGTTGTTTGTTATGAGTTTGCTTTAAGTTAATCAAGATTACACTTAAATGGGGGAGGATTGTTGGTGATTTTGCGTCACCATATGATTTAAGTGTAATGGATTGACTTAGTTGACCAATGTGTAATCATGATAAATGTTCAACAAGTCGGGGTTGTGCGGAGTGCACACTTGTTTGGCGTTATTATGATTATCATTCGGGGCGAAGCCCCGAGTGACGGGGGTCCGGGGGCAGCGCCCCTGGTAGCAGGGTCCAAGGGGCGGCAGCCCCTGGCAGGGTCCAAGGGGCAGCGCCCCTGGCTGGGGTCGAGCTGAGATAAAAAATGCACTTGGAAATAAAATTCCCAGATATTGACTTGTTTTTTGGCCCGTTTTATTTAACTGGTTTGTTGGTTAAACTAACTGCTATGCAGTTATAACCGAAAATCAGTTTTGTTGTTGTTGGTCATATATTCATCATAATCTCTGGTTCTGTTTTTTCATAACATCAAAACACATTCTCATTTCATAATCTGAGTTTTATCCGATTTAAGATTTCGATAGAACCATCGAAATACTTCGATCTGAAAGTGTTTACACGACTCTCAGATTTCTGTGATCATAAATTAACAACAGATATTCAAATATGTCTTTTTTTAATGTTAGGTGTTCATTTAGTGGATATCAATATAATGCTCTTTTTAGCTTTAACTTTTTGGTAAGATGAGCATGTTTACTTGCAGATGTTACCATGGGAGAACCTACCAATTCTAAGACACCAGGATGTCTCTCGCATGCCTTCGGTTATGAGCATATCCTCCACGATTCGCAAAAGATGCTCTTATGATGATAATGATCATATGGTGTTTCCTACAATTGATCCGAGGGATGCATATTATGTACTAAATCCGCAGGGTGATCTTAAGCAATTGGAACGTAACTTAACAGAATGGTTTAGCAAGCAAAAGTTTGAGGTAACTTTGAGTTTGTTGCATCCATAAATTTAATGTCACTGAGAAGATTACATATTTATGAAGAAAAGATTTTGTGTTATTCAAGGTTTTTGCAGGGGATTGTTGGAACGTCTCCCGCCCAGGATAAACTTAGTATGATTTTAAAAGCCGTGACTTATTTATGTACATTGGACATGGAAGTGGTATGCATTTCATCCTTTGATTTATGCATCGTTTTGCACTATAATATGCTTGATTGCTTATAGATGTTTATCAGTTATGGTTTTTATTTGATACATGTTATTTGTGATTGGTGATATCATAGTCACAGGGATCGCCAAACCCTTGGCGATTTTCGATCTTGTACGCGCGTTCCCAATCGCGGTACGATAGCGATCTGGATCGCCGTGGATCGCGAACCGAATCGTTCCCATCGTCGTTTCCATCATCGTTCCCAATCACACCGAATCGGCGATCCAATAATTAGCTAATCGGCGATCCAACAATTAACAAATCGGTGATTCATAGGCCTCGAAAACGTGTTTGATGGCTATGTAATACAATTGTGTGTAAATGGGAGGTTTGAAGGTTTATTGTGTTTGGATGGGAAATGAGAAGTTTGAAGGTTTTTTTGTGTGAAACGTGTATTGAGTCAAGGACTTTGAAGGTTTTTGTGTTTACTATATAAACCATAGTACCATATTGTTAACCATATATCCATTCCATATCTTCTCGAACATTCTTTTGGTTTAATGGAGAGACATGCGGTTGATCTAAAGATCATGCGGGATCATTGAAGTTTAATTATAAGTTATGAATTGTAAATGTGTAAAATTATATGAAACTAAACAATATTAGTATTGTGTACGCTGTACCAAAGTATTTGGTACACCGAACCGAAATATATGGTACATCGAACCAAATCGAACCGAAATGAGCCTACCCCCGTCGTACCAGATTTTAAGAAATAGCGAATCACGGATCCCGTACCGAGACCGGAGCGATCCCCGTTCCATGTGACTATGGGTGATATAGGGTCAGATTGTATTTCTGGTGATATAGTTCGAAACCTTGATAGATGTGTCGCTGCTATGTTAATTGGTTGTTCTAGTGGATGTTTGCACCTAAATGGATCGTACCTTCCACATGGTCTTGTATTGGATTATCTTGCTGCAGCTTCGCCTGTTGTAGTTTCTCACCTATGGGACATAACAACAAGTAATGCTACTCAAATTACCAAGACATTGGTCAAGTCATTGATGCATTCAAAAGACGACAAAACAACTGTAGGGTCATCAATGGGAAGTGCCAAAGAAAGTTGTTACTTTCCGTACCTACAAGGAGCTTCACTCATTTGCAATGGAATCCAGACACGTATCAGGAAGAAAGTTAGATTGAATGATGCTGAAGCTAAATGAACATATGGTTTCCTATCAGCTAAACAAAATGAGGGTAAATAATAGGATAATTGCGTGAAAATGTATCATACTTGTCACTTTTTGTTATTGTGTGTATTCAACTTCTTTTTTTCTTATTGTGTGTACCAAACTTTTAAATTTCGACCTTTGTGTGTATTTTGTCACATTTTGGCCATGTAAAATGACCATTTTACCCTTTGAATTATGAAAAAAGCAAGGGTAAAACAGTCACAAATACACACAAAGGTCGAAATTTGAAAGTTCACTACGCACAATAAGAAAAAACAAAGTTCAGTACGCACAATAACAAAAAGTGGCAAGTATGATACATTTTGAAGTAATTATCTTAATTTTTGCATTTTGTTACGCGGTCCTTTTTGCTAGTTTTTTCGATTGAGAAGTGTGTTGCTTTCTAATTTTGTGGTCAAATTGTTTAGCACAATTCACATGTGCCACATACTGAAATCATGATTCATATGTTTTTTTTTCTCAATGGCCTTGTGTTTTTTTTGTTCTTAATGAAGTTTCATGATGTTAAACGGGAAACTATTTTTACTTTTACAAAATTCAAAATTGTTGATCCCACTTCAATATATCGAATTCTTTAAGCTTGTTTAAGGTTTTGTTATATTAGATAAATCTAACACAACTATAGTAGAAACTTTTGAATGTATTAAAGATTTTGCGGAATCTAATCTTTAATATTAAGAAGAATTATTAATGAAACAGTAATTCAATGAACATACAATTCAACAAATAAGCTCCAATATTATTAATGATAATAATACGAATACTCTCAAAGTATTAGGGTTACAAAGACCTTGAAGCTATGAACTATACGTCCAAGACTTCAAAAGATTGATAAAAGATATCAAACTCTATGCCCTAAGACCTCCTTTTATACACCAAGGAGCCATAATCGGCTTACAATACTCTCCTAAGTATCTATAATCTTTTCTATAAACAAATAACTTAATGCATATCATATAAGCAGTACTAACAACAAATAGTACTAACTTATTAACCTCAACAACATTAACTTATCTCTGAGCAGTCTTAACCTTGAGCAATGCTAATATTCACTAGCAGTATTAACTGTGTACTAGCAGTAGTAAACACTTAGCATATTTTCACCAGCAGTACTAATATTCACTAGAAGTAGTAACTTTGTACTAGTAGTAGTAAACACTTAGCATATTTTCTTTGAAGTTCATGAGCAGCACTAAATCCAGCTGAGCAGCATTAACACAAACATGAGCAGCAGTAATTCAAACAGCATCAAGAAGACTTTTAATCCCAACAATCCTCCCCTAAACTTGATATTCTTTTTTAAAATCATCAAGTTTCTTCATTTAAAGCTTCATGAACACCAGGAGGATGCTTCCAAACACTTCTTTACTTCTTAAGCTGTTTCATAATGAATTTAAGAAGGTAATAAGCCATTTCACTTTCATAGTCAATTATAAGCTTCTTTTCCAACATCATTGAAAGTGTAGATGGTGTAAGGGGATACTTCTTCTCTACCAACATATAAATCTGCACATGTTGCATCATCAAGGAATGTACTCCACGGGAGTCATACAACTTCCAATTCAACACTTTGTATTCTTGTTGATTCTTCCATACTTTATTTTCTACATGTGGTTCAAACATTGTTTTCACATCACCCCATAACAATAAATCCAAGTCTTCTACTGGTCTTGTTGACTCATATTTAGCTTTTACCAACTTGTACAAATCTTCCAAATCTTTCCTGTCAAAACTTTTAAGCATTTGACTAAAGATCATGTACATTTGAGACTTTTCATCAGCTCTTATTATTTGATAATAGCTTTTTCTTCCTTCTTTATAAATCTTACAGCCAACAATACTTGGAGACTTAACAGCTAAAGGTATAGCATCAATTGCTACTTCTTCTTCATCTGGAATGATTTTCATTAACTGTTTAAGCTATGTTGTTTCTTTGTCATCTTCCAGCTTTTGCCTCTTTATAATCTCTTGTACCAGCTTTGTTCCTGCTCTCTTTTCTTTGCCTTCCACCAACTCTGTTCTAAAGTCTTTAAATGTGTTTACCCTTTTGAATGCTCTATCAAACATCTCTTGGATAGAATCAAACTCTTTCAACTTCAAATCTTTGAGCTTGTATCCTTCTATGTTCTTTAGGTAAGTACACATTATCTTTCTCTGTTTAGCTTTTGTTGGTGGTTTGTTTCTTTTCTCTTCTACTCTTTTAGCTGCAAAATGCTTTCTTCTTTTCTCTAAGAGTTGTTGAAATAATGTAGCCTTTTCTTAAATAGACAACTCTTCTTGTTCTTGTGCTTGCATTCTTTCAGCCAATTTATGATCAGCATCAATCTTTACCTGTATATCATCCTATGTTTCAATCAAGGCAATATTGGCTTCTTCTTCTTTTTCAAATTTCTCTCTTGCAAGTCTTTCTTCTTCATCAAATTCAGCTTGTAATTTAAAGCAGTTTCTTCATCAAGCCTGATTAGATCTTTCTTATTCATAGGCTTCACAGGTTCTATCAATATCCCTTTACCTTTGTCCTGTGAATGTTGTGAAGATAGTAGTGAAGATATTGTTGTTGTAGATTCACCCAGCTCTTGTATAACAACCCCTTTCTTCATGGGTTTTGTACTTTTCATTTCTTCAAGTACTTGAGCCAAAGTAATATCATCAATAGTTGTAGCAAACACCTCCTCACCAGCAGAAACATTCACATCATGAACACTAACCAGGGTAATTTCTTTATTTGCATCAATAGCATCAATCCTCCCCTGTTTGGATGCATCCTCGCCCAAATTTTTTTTATTATCAGAGGATTCTACCCTAGCAGTTAAACCAACTTTGTATAATCTCTTCAGCCTATGAATTCTTGACATGTCTTTCTTTTCAAGCTTCTTGACCCTTCTTTTCAAACTAGCAATCTCATTATGTTGAGTGGTCTTTGTCTTCTCCAAATCAAGAACCCGGTTTTGTAAAGTGGTACATAATGCCATCTATTCATCAAGTTTAAGTCTATCCTCATCACTTCTAAGTATGTTACCTCTTGTGAGCAGTGAATCATTAGAATGTTTAGATACACTCTCAAACCTAGTTTGAGCAATAGTATCCCCCATGGTTTCTTGGCACCAGGGACCACCACCTGAATTAGTTCCTTGGGAACTAGATTCATTAGGTGTTGCCTTGGATTGGGTCTTATTTATGTTACAACTTCTCTGCTTCTAAGCTAGAAGCAGTAGTGGCAGCCCTCACAAAACTGTCACCCAACTCCTTATGGACATCCTCATCTACAACATTTTCAATAGGATCACTAGGCTGAGGTACCAGAGTATCTTTTCTTTTAGGCTTCCTAGGTTGTTGTGTCTTTTGAGGTTATGTTGATGATTGAATAATGGTGGGTGTGTGATGGGGATCAGTTAGAATTGTTGAACCTTCACCCAATTATGAGTGGTTTTGTACCATCATTGTTTGAAATAAAGGTGTTACTCTACCAGAAAAACCTTTCCCTACCCTTCTCATATTTCCAAAGATTTTTTTAGTGTGAGAGGGTGCAATATAAATTCTCTTATGAGTTGACATCCCATCAAGTTGTTGATCCAAAAATATTTGTACAAACTTTGGATACATAAAAAAATTGCTAGAAAAATTATCCAAGTTTCTCATCAAACTTTCAAAAATGAATTTTGAAAAATTGAATTTCGGGTTTGTAGCTAAGCAGATAATGGCAGATGCCATAATACTACTAAAATCATTCCAAGTAGTAGTCTTTGGACTTAGACACTGTAAAATAGTATGAATTAGAAATTTCCATTGTGGGGAAAAGAATGGTTTATAAAAATTTAGTTTTTATGAAATTTTCTCATACCCCATCAATGTAAGTTGTTCAAAAATGGTAGAATTTGGTAAACAATCAACACCTTCCTCATCTGCTAGTTGAAGATCTCTTCTAACAGATGATTCGGTGATGATTATCTTCTTGCCATCTACTAGGGCATGTAACTGTTGCTCCCCATTGATAGTTTTGGCCATGATAGTAGACCAGAACTGTTCAATGCAAGAAATATATATAGTAGGATTAATCGTTAGTGCATACCTTATAAGGTGTGCATTCAAAAAATCCACAATTTGTTCAAACCCATCACTCTCTGTGGGTTTAGACAAAAAAGCGACCATATTATGAGTATCTGCAAACTTTAAAGTCGCCATTTGAGTTGGGTTTTGATAATGGATGATAAAATTGAGTTAGGGTTTGTAATTGGAGAGTATTTGAAAGAATGAAATCGATTGATTGATTGATTGATTGATTGAAATCAATTTAATCGAAGTATGGAAAATACCCTTAACAACCCAGCGGTAATAACTCAGCAGTAGGAAGTTATGCCTAGCAGCATTAACTTTGAGTCACCAGTATTAACTTCAATTCCATTCCAAACAACTTTCCCATCATCAATTTAACACTTTTCTTTGCTTTTTCTGCAAAATGTTAGTCCAAAAACCAAGAAAACATAAGCCATAGCAATTTTCACAATTATCACACTATTAATTATACCTAACAGTATTAAGTATAACTAACAATAGAAACTCATCAGTATTAAGTATAACCAGCAGTACTAATTATACTTAACAGCAGAAACTTTTAATGATATGAATAACAATACTAATTTATACAAAACTATACAAAAACATAAAGAGATAAAAGACTTTAAAGATTTAGCTTTCCAATACTAACAATCAAATATTAAAATCTACTTACATCAAAAGCATTCGTAAGCAAATTTGCAACATTCTTGTCTGTATGGATTTTGACCATTTGAATTAATTTCTTTTCATTGCAATCTCTAATAAAATGATGTCTGATCTCTATATGCTTTGTTTTTTAATGAAAAACGGGATTTTTAATTATGCAAATAGTACTGTTATTGTCAATAAAGATCTTGGTTGCATAAAATTGTACCAATAATCAAGTAGTTGATTCTGAACATAAAGGAGTGTTTGGAATAGTCTAGTTTTGACCTTAAAAGTCAAAGGTATTTGATAAAAGTTTTTGATCCAATTTTGATTTAGTCTAAAATGGATAGTTTAGTGATTTTCTAAAGTTAGTTTTCAAAATTTAAAAGTTTAAGCTCATTTTAGTTGTTCCTACACCAGGGGAGCTTTTTACTTTTCCTTTGATTGAGAAAATTGGAACCAAGCTTTCTAGGCTTGGTTTGTGTTTGAATTGTGATCATACACATTCAATAGGAGTGTGTAGTGTAGGTTTTACCATTTTGGTAACCTGCACATTTAGTTGAGCTATTTAGTCAATTGCTTTAGCAGTAGTAACCTTAGTTACTACTGCTGACTTTTTTGCCTAATTTCAACTAGTAATTGTAGGAATTAGTAGCTTAAATTCAAGTAGCTTATAGGATAGACATAGCTTAATATAGTTTAGGTTTTGATTTGCATTTTCTAGCTTAAACACTTAGGTTAATTCAGCTTAGAAAGTCATAAAAGTCAAAAAAGACCAAAATCAGTAGCACTTAGATTTTAGTTTTTTTTTAAATATGAATTTATTGCTTATAGGTTTAGGTTTTATGCATTAGAACAATAGCTTATAAGTTGATTGTTAAGTGTTCATAAGCTCAGCTCATGTCTTGGCTTATTGAGCATTTGAGCTTAGCTTAATTTTGAGCTTTTAGAATTTAGTTCTGAGTTTGCCATTTTGATCTTTAGATTCAATAGTCTTTTAGTGTTTTCAGTAAAGATAGCTTGTCATAATTAGCTTGTAGACATCATTAGCTTTCTAAGATAGCTTTTAGATTTGCATTTGAGCTTAAAATGAATTGTGTGCAAGTGTTTTAGTCAAAATAAGCTTTTAAGCCCTCAAAAGGGTACTATCTGAGACAACAACCTTCATAAGCTCTTTTAGAGCTTATCTTTGAGATTTAGCTAGTAGTCCTTTCATCATAAGCTACCTGGAACATCTTTTGGATTTAAATTTAAGCTTATATTGAGCTTTGAGCAAGCTTTTTAGTGTTAACAAGCAAAAGTGAGCTCTAAAGCTCACTTTCTGAATTCGTAGTAATAAGCTGTTTATTAGCTTATTTAGAGCTTTTCATAAAAAACTTCTTTTATTAAAATTGCTTATTTTAAGTTGCTTAACAACTTTTGTTTTATAAGTTTTTCGAAATTTAAAAAAAAAAAGGGAAACCAAGGAGGTCAGGGGTGAGTCAGGCTCGAACCCCGACATCGACATTCAGTCTCAACCCTTTCATACACACACTCTTACCGCTATGCCCTTGGGACTTTTCTGTTAGTCCCTTGCACCAATTATTCCTTATACACGTTTTGGCTCATAGGCCTAATAAGAAAACTGGGTGTAAGCTTGGTTTTTTTTTTTCTTATTTTTTTCTTGTTTTGTATTTTTTTGTGGCTTATTTTATAAGCTACGACTTCGGGCTTAATTTTCCTAGGATTTAGATAGTGTAAGCTATTTTCTTAAATTTTTCTAGAATTTTTACTATTCGTCTAGGATTTTTAATCTTTTATTTTCATTAAAAACTTTAAAAAATCATAAAAAATAGAAAAATAATTAGAAAAATAAAAATCTTTTTTAGAAAATTTTCTTTTATCATAAAGTTTATAGGAAAATTAATTTAGCTTTCGTAGGGTCTAAATTGCAAAATTTCGTTTTTTAAAGAACGGGGTTTGTTCCCGTTTTCGTTTTTCAATTTTTAACGCTCTTTTTAACTCCGTTTTCGTTCTAGTTTTTTTTAAACTTCGTTTTTAGTCAATTAGAATACATTTTAAAAGAAAATTTTAAATTAGGTTTAATTTGGAAGATTTTAGGTTTTTGACCTTTGTTTAAGTGTCCCGTTTTGCATTTTTAGTTTAATTTTGATTTCCCATTATTTGTCTTTATGCTTAATTTTTAGAATTTGTTATTTTAGTCTTTTTAGTAGTTAATCAAATCAAACTTTGTCTCTAATTCAAATCATTGTCCGAACAACTCTCGAGTTTTCAATTTCACAAATCGTTGGGGGATAACGACATATTTGACTCAATTAGTTTTTGGCGCCGTTGCCGGGGATTTGTGTTTACGATTCTCTTGTGTGAAGTTTGTTGATCGTGATTTGAAGACCCTTTCGTTTCTGAAAGTTTTGTTTTTATTTAAAAATCAAAAATCCAAAAAATTATAAAATATAAAAAGTAAAAAAATATTTTTCTTTTCTTTCTAGTATAGTTATTATATATAAAAAAAATCAACAAAAATTAAAAAAAAAAAAATTCCTTAAAAAGAAAAAATAAAATAAACAAAGTTGGTTAACGAACACCAACAAATAATACCTTCCATTGAGGTATTATCCATAATAAGTTCCCAACTCGAATCAAAGATTTAAAAACTTGCCTTTTGTGTCATTTACGAGGTACGACTCACCTTGGAAAGTAAAATTTTCAAGAGTTACCGTGAAGTAAATTTGATTAATTGGTTTAAGTTGTTTTCTCGTTGTCCGTTAAAATAAATTGTTAATTAATCAAAAATCCAAAAAAATTAGTGTAAAAATTTCTTTTCTTTCTATTTTAAGTGCATGCGCACTCGAGCATCTAACCGTAGACGATCTCGACAACAAAATCAACAACAATTAACACCGGAAATTGTTGAGGTACCCGAGTTACCGATGGCCGATAATCGTACCATGGCCGAGCTCCTTCAAGCACCCACCGGGGGATTTGAGGATGCTATTGTTATTCCACCGTTTCAAGCAGATAATTTTGAACTTAAACCGAGTCTCATCACCCTTGTTCAATCTAACAAATTTTATGGTGATGGTGACAAAACGGATCCTCATGGTCATATCCGATATTTTGAAAAGATCACCAATAATTTTCGATATCAAAATGTTCCTAGCACCACAGTTAAGCTTTTGCTTTTCCCATTTTCGATTGATGGAATTGCTAAAACTTGGCTAGACAAAGAACCTCCTCAATCCATTTTGACTTGGGACGATCTTGTTTCGAAGTTCATTCACAAATTTTTCCCACCTTCGAAAACGACTAATCTCCGCAATGAGATAACAAATTTTCGTCAGTATGCCAACGAAACATTTTACGAGGCATGGGAACGTTTCAAGGATCTCTTACGAGCTTGTCCTCATCATGGTTTTTCGCTTACACATCAAATCGACACGTTTTACAATGCTTTGAATTACAATGATCAGGATTCATTAAATTCCGCTGCAGGTGGATATTTTTTGGATAAGATGCCTAATGATTGTTTACGTATTATCGAGAGCAAGGCAAAAGTTCGACATTCACGGAACACCGTGTCAAGAGTGAGTACGAATGCTCCTCCTTCTTCTTCTTCACCCTCTAATTCTTTCGAACTTCAACAAATTGCTGCAACTCTCGAAGATAAGATGGAAATTAGAATGAGTCGATTAGAGAAATCGATTAATGAGATGAAAGCGTTAGTTGTTACAACTCCTGCTACCGTCAAAGCAGTTGAGGAGATATGTGTTACTTGTGGTTCTAATCATAATTTCAATAATTGTCCTTTAACAAGAGGGGGATATGAATCTCCAGTTTTTCATGATAATCTTCACCAATTTCAACAAACGGCCGCCGTTGGCAATTTTGTTCAAGCAAATTCTGGATACCGTCATCCTAGTGTAGCTAATCAAATGAGACCACCCGGTTTTACCCAACCAAATGCCCAAAACAGCAATAGGAACAATCAAGGGTATAACCAAAACCAGGGGTACAATAGGAATCAAGGGAATAATAACCAAGGAAACCAAGTTCACCATGGAACCAACAATAACTCGAGCTTAAACCATCAGTCTTTGGCTTATCAAGCTCCAGTTCAACAAGCTCCGGTGACAAATTCCAAATTTGAAGCTTACACGAAAGCTAATGATGCTAACATGAACAATTTGCAAATGAAATTGGATAATTTTCAAAGAAATCAAAATGATTTTCAAAAGAGTTACAATGATTCTCAAAAGAAGCAAGAAGGTTTTCAAAACATGATGTTAAGTTTTATGCAAAATTATAACAGTAACAATGCTTCAAGTTCAGGATCTCTTCCAAGCAATACCATTCCAAACCCAAGGAATGAAGCTAAGGCCATTACTACCCGAAGTGGTGTGTCTTATGATGGACCTCCGATTCCACCGCCGGTGGTGGAAAAGGAACCCGAGGTGACAAAGGATACGGAGCTCCCGAGCACCGAAAACATCCAACCTCCTTTGGTCCAAGAGCAAGACAAAGACAAAGAACCCATTGATGAGCCTTTTGTTGCTAAAAAGACCAAGACCAACTTGCCTTACCCTTCTAGACTTGCAAAAGAGAAACTCCGCGAAAAGGATGACATCCTAGCTTCAAAGTTTATGGAAATTTTCCGTGATCTTCATTTTGAGCTAAGTTTCGCAGACGCTCTCATTCATATGCCCAAGTTTGATCCAATGTTTAAGAGATTGCTTAATAACAAAGACAAGTTAATCGAGTTAACCAAAACACCCTTGAATGAAAATTGTTCAGCGGTTGTCCTCAAAAAGCTTCCAGAAAAGCTTGGTGACCCCGGTCGATTTCTCATTCCATGTGACTTTTTGGAGTTTGATGATTGTTTAGCTCTAGCCGATCTAGGTGCTAGTATCAATCTTATGCCTCTTTCCATATGGAAAAAGCTTAGACTCCCAGGCCTTAATGATACTAAAATGGTGTTAGAATTAGCCGACCGTACAATTTCAAAACCAACCGGTGTAGCTAAAAATGTGTTTGTGAAAGTTGGGAAATTCTATTTTCCAGCTGATTTTGTGGTATTAGATTTTGTAGCCGATCACCGAGTTCTGTTGATTCTCGGGCGACCATTTTTAAGTACGGCTCATGCTTTGATAGACGTGTATGAAGGGGAAATAACCCTTAGACATGATGACCAATCTTTGACACTTAAGTGTGGAGATACTCCTTCTATTTCGTATAATAACCTTGAGTCATTAAACCGAGTCGATCTTATTGATGCTACGTGTGAAGAGTACTCACAAGAAGTCTTTGGATTTTTTGACGTTGTTGCAAGTGGCAATCCCACTCCCGCATTTGATCCGATTGTTTCAAACTCTTCTCCAACTCTCACTCCTTTCGGGGACAGTGATTTTCTCCTCTTTGAATAAGTCGATGCTTTTCTTTCTATAGCCGACGATCCAACTTCACCGGAAGTTGATGAATCGTATTTTGATCCGGAAGGAGATATATTAATTCTTGAAGCACTTCTTAATAGTGATCCTTCACCCCTTTCGAATCATGGAGATTATTTGCCCGAAAGACGAAAAGAGCTTAAAGTAATTGAACCTAGGGACAACAAATCGTTAATTGAAGAACATCCTGAGGTTGAACTTAAGGACTTGCCGCCTCATCTTGAATATGCATTTTTAGCCGATAATAACAAGTTGCCGGTCATAATTGCCAAAGATTTGAGTGTGGATGAAAAGGCCGCTCTCATAAAGGTTCTAAAATCCCGAAAGCAAGCCATTGCTTGGAAACTCTCTGACATAAAGGGTATAAACCCAGAATTTTGTTCTCATAAGATTCTAATGGAGGAGGATTATGAACCAGCGGTCCAACATCAGAGAAGGGTTAATCCAAAGATCCACGATGTCATCAAGAAAGAGGTTGAAAAACTTCTTGACGCTGGATTAATCTACCCTATCTCAGACAGTCCTTGGGTGAGTCCAGTACACTGTGTACCAAAGAAAGGAGGGATGACCGTTGTTACCAACGATGAAAACGAGTTAGTTTCGACTAGACTTGTAACAGGATGGAGAGTGTGTATTGATTATCGAAAGTTGAACGAAGCTACCCGAAAAGATCATTTCCCTTTGCCATTTATGGATCAAATGCTTGAGAGACTCGCAGGAAATGAATTCTATTGTTTCCTCGATGGTTTCTCGGGTTATTTTCAAATACCAATCGATCCGAAAGATCAAGAGAAGACCACATTTACCTGCCCATACGGAACGTTTGCTTACCGCCGCATGCCTTTCGGCTTATGCAATGCACCAGGCACGTTCCAGAGGTGTATGATGGCTATCTTCCATGATATGATTGAAAAAACAATGGAAGTTTTCATGGATGACTTTTCAGTTTTCGGAAATTCTTTCTCAACGTGCCTTTCCAACTTAGAAAAGATGCTCAAACGGTGTGAAGACACTAATTTAGCTCTAAATTGGGAAAAAAGCCATTTTATGGTGAAAGAAGGCATCGTTCTTGGACACAAAATTTCAAAGAAAGGAATAGAAGTCGACAAAGCCAAAATAGATGTGATTGCTAAGTTACCTCACCCAACAACCGTCAAGGGCATCCGAAGTTTTCTCGGTCATGCTGGTTTCTACCGTAGATTTATCAAGGACTTTTCAAAAATCTCTCGTCCTATGACTCATCTTCTTGAGAAAAACACTCCTTTTGTTTTCTCAGAAGAATGCATTCAAGCTTTTCAGACCTTAAAGAAGAAACTTACCGAGGCTTTAATTCTGATTGCCCCCGACTGGGACCAACCTTTTGAGCTTATGTGCGATGCAAGCGACTTTGCCATAGGTGCGATTCTAGGGCAACGAATTGAGAAACACTTTAGGCCTATTCATTATGCAGGCAAGATAATGACTGAAGCAGAATCAAACTACACAACAACGGAAAAAGAGATGCTTGTCGTAGTGTATGCTTTTGAGAAATTCCGATCATATCTCATCATGAATAAAAGTGTAGTGTATACGGACCATTCTGCCTTAAAACACCTTTTCAACAAAAAAGATGCCAAAGCAAGATTGCTTAGATGGGTTCTTCTTCTCCAAGAATTCGATTTTAAAGTGATTGATATCAAAGGAGCTGAAAACTACGCAGCTGATCACCTTTCACGTCTTGAAAACCCGTATGAAAATGTTTTTGATCCTAAAGAGATAAACGAAACCTTTCCTCTTGAGACATTGAATATGGTGACTTCTCACCAGAGTACCCCGTGGTTTGCCGACTATGCAAATTACCACGCGGGGTATTTCATTGTCAAAGGAATGACTTCCCAGTAGAAAAATATGTTCTTCAAAGATGTCAAGCACTATTTTTGGGATGACCCTTTTCTTTTCAAAACCTATGCAGATCAAGTGATCCAGCGATGTGTTTCAGGCCAAGAAGCTGTCGACATCCTCACAGCTTGCCATAGTGGACCCACCGAGGGACATTACGGTGCCAATTACACCGCCAAGAAGGTTTTTGACTTAGGAATTTATTGGCCCACCATTTACAAAGATGCCCATGAGTTAGTCAAAACCTGTGACTCATGCCAGCGTCAGGGAAAAATTTCACAGCGTGATGAGATGCCTCAAAACGTAATCCAAGTGTGTGAAATCTTTGATGTCTGGGGCATAGATTTTATGGGACCTTTTCCATCATCCAGGGGAAACAAATACATTCTCGTAGCTGTAGATTACCTTTCTAAATGGGTTGAAGCCAAAGCTCTCCCAACCAACGATGCTAGAGTTGTAGTCAAGTTTTTGAAATCTCTTTTTGCCCGATTCGGAACACCGAGAGCTATTATAAGTGATCGTGGGACCCATTTTTATAATGATCAATTTGCTAGAGTAATGTCTAAATATGGGGTCACTCATCGTTTAGCTACCTCTTACCATCCTCAAACGAGTGGTCAAGTCGAGGTGTCCAATCGTGGTCTGAAACGTATTCTAGAAAGGACGGTTGGAGAAAACCGTGCCTCATGGTCCGACAAATTAGACGATGCTTTGTGGGCATTTCATACTGATTTTAAGACACCAATTGGTTGTACTCTTTACAAATTAGTGTATGGAAAATCTTGCCATTTACCTATTGAATTAGAGCATAAGGCGTATTGGGCATTGAAACATGCTAATTTCGACCTTAAAACCGCGGGAGATCACCGGAAGCTGCAACTCAATGAACTTAATGAGCTTCGTGATCAAGCTTACGAGAACTCTTTGATTTATAAGGAAAGGATGAAGAAGCTTCATGACTCTAAGATCAAAAACCGCATTTTCAATGTTGGTGATCAAGTCTTGCTTTTCAACTCTCGTCTCAAGATGTTCTCGGGCAAGCTTAAGTCCCGTTGGTCTGGCCCTTTTACCATTACCGAGGTTTTTCCATATGGCACTGCCAAATTGTCTCACACAGACGGTTCAAACTTCAAAGTTAATTGCCACCGACTTAAGCACTATTTCGGAGGGGACATTCCACCATTGGTTGTCCCGGTTCCCCAAACTTTCCCTAAGGACAAATGAATTCAGGGATCGAGTCAAGCTATGTGACTCGGTTACCAAAAACAAAGCGCTTCGTGGGAGGCACCCCATGCTTATCTTTTCTTTCTTCTTTCTATTTTCTAACTCCTAATGTGATGTGAAGAGACTTGTACTCTATTTGTGCTTGTGATTGTCTGCAGGATTGCCCAACATTTTTGAAGTCTCTTGTGTTCGGTGTTTTGTCCCGGCCCACTCGAGCTTCCTATCCTTTGCATGCAATTAGTTTGGGGAATCCGTTATCCTTGTTTAGAATGAGAAACATTGAGGACAATGTTTGATTTTAGTTTGGGGAGGAGTATATCTTCGATAAACTTTCTTTTGCCATTTATAATCACGTACCCCGTTTTCCCGCAAAAATTTTAAATTTTTAAGTTTCATTAGCCCTATATATATAAAAAAAACAACAATAAGTGCTTTGACACGAATGTAGGCTTTCCGTTGGTGAGAACAAAAGTAAAATTTTGACCTGACCGATTTTATGTCTTAGCTTTTCTCCTTAACGTATTTAGATTGAATTTTGCTAATTTTTTATACAAGGAGCTTTAAAAAGCGAGTCTTGCTTGAAAAAAGTTTTAGATTTTGCAAGTTCCCATAATTGATTTTAAATATGCAAAGTTTGATTTATTAGGCTAAGCATTCACAAGTTTCTTTATTAGAAATTTTAAATTGTGAAGAACAAGAGATGATAGAGTAGATATAAGTTTTGATGCTAAGCGTGGAATAGTTGGATTTCTTTAAAGCTCATAAGTGTTATATTGTGGCTATTTCTCCCATTAGACTGTTTCACCATACTAATAAATGTTTAATAAATAGAGTTTTACGGTTTTTTGGTCAATAGTTAGTTCTCAGAAGTTTTCTTCAATTTCTTTGTGATTTAGAGAGAGTACGGATCAGGAATACTTAATTTGGCATACTATATATATCATATGAATAAATATTCTGCTTATTCCTTAAAGAGCCTTAGGGTATATGGAGTAAGTAGAATCTAATAAAAACTATGGGCTAAATAAAAGTTTACTGCATCTTGCCGGCTCACAACCGATATTGCAGTCTTCTAAGAATAAAGCACATAGTAATAATCCTTGGTTGAAATATGTTTGCTGCATCTTATCGGAGGCGTGGCCGATGTTGTAGCCTTCTAAAAAACCATGGTCTAATAATGTTGCTTAATTTTTGTCTTGTTTGTACCTTAAAGAGCCTTAGGGTATATGGTGCAAATAAGATTGGTCTATTTATGTCTTAAAGATCCTTCGGGTACATGACGTGAATGGTACTTTGCTTAGGTAACCTAATAAAAGCCAAATTTTAGTCGCCTTGACGTTGGCTTAATCTTGATTGCATTGCTTTCTTTTGAAAAGGGCTAGGAACTAATTATTGCGTTTTAACCGTTACACTTTGTTTTTAGAATTAATAAGTATCGAAATAAAGTCTTAAAGAGCCTTCGGGTATATGACTAAAATAAAATCTTGAGATACACAAATTAGGAATAAGGGAGGAAAAGTAAGTACACAGTTAGCTTTAATGAGTAGTGTTAGCATCATTACTTGTATTTTACAATGATCTTGTTTTTAGGCTTGGCTTGGAGAGGTGAAAATTGGGGACGATGAATTTATCCATTTGGACACATTTGTGCTTTTTGTTCCGTGATCCTAAAAGTTGTCAATAAATAATGAAAGCATTACATTATGTCACGCATGAATAAGTTGTAGATAGGTAATTATCAAGAAAAATCATAAAAATGGAAAAAGTTTGGAAAAAGGGAAATCGGGTGTTTTATAACTTGTGACTTCTTAACTTTCTCCACAAAAGATTTTGCTACTTTTCAAAAGGATTAGTTTGGGGAAGTTTTGAGGTTTTTGGTTATGGAGCATGTAATATTGCGTGAGGACACGCAATCGTTTAGTTTGGGAATTTTGATATGTGTGAAATACACATATCCGTTTATATCAGAAAAGGCCCAATTAAACCCAAAACAGACTAAAAATAGCAAAAATATACTTGTTTTTGTGTTTTGTGTGTGCAGGTACGGATAAGACAAAAATCACAAGAAAACAGTCAAAAAACGGGCAAACACGGACACAAGAACGGAAGAGTGTACAAGAGCCAGGAATTCAAAGCCAAAGTCAAAAAGTCAACCTTGGTCAACTTTCAGTCAACTATGGGTCAACAAAATTCAACCACTAAAAGACAAAAATCCCAATGTTACCCAAACAGTCCCTCAAAGTTCAAAAGTTTCACAAATGGTCCCTAAAGCTAAATGGGCCCTAAACCTATAAAAAACCATACCCGGATCCAAAACAATAACCAAAAGCCCAAATCCTAAAGCCCATTACCCTTTTATAAAACTCCAAGGACCAAAGATGCAAATTCTGAAAGATGTAATACACTTGGATGTGTATTACATTTACACTTCACAAAGACAAGGACCAATCTTGCCATTGTCCCAAACCTACACCCGTTTACTATTTTCAGTTAAAAAAGAAAAAAATGGCGCGAAAGATGTTTTTTACTGTTCATCGTCTCTCCCATTTTACCACTCTCTTAAATCAAAGGGCAAACGTAAATTAAAGGACAAAGAAGGTAATTCAAGTGCTCTAGTACATGATGGTAGGGACAAAAACGTCACTCAAGCTCCCATTGGCCAATCCTCATCACACGTGGACACGAAGGAAGCACAAGGGAATGTGGGTTTTACACTGGACTAACTCACAGAACAAGCACAAGCACGGATGGCCACGTTGGCAATCCGTGTGAGAGAGTTATGATCCAAGGGCTATAACTGATTATCCAATGATTGGATAATTATACGGTTGTGATTGATGGGAGCGTGTGAAGACCTTAAGAGGCTAGAAGATTCTTCATCAGGCTATAAAAAGACCACATTTCACACACAGATCATATCTTTTTCTTTTCTTTTTTCACCTAGTGTAGCTTTTAGCTTTTTAATAGCTTATGTAATTTTCATTTAAAACTTGTAATTTCCTTTTCAATATTGTAATCAAGCTTTTATATTAACGAATTTGTGTTTTTAAATAATCTGTCAAAAACCCTCTGTCTTCACTTATAAGCTTTCAATAAGCTAAAACGTTTGCTACTGTACCAAAAGCTTCTATAAGCTCATCATAAGCTCATTCAAGTCTATAAGCTTGAATTTGAGTTTAAATAAGTCTTCAACCTACTTAAAAAATAAAATATGTTGAATACCTTGCCTTATTTGGGATTTGAGCT
>BQNB010125862.1:0-19697 GCA_026074375.1 Tanacetum coccineum
GCCTAGTAACGACTTCAAGGGCTCCTTTTTTCTTGATTCTTGGCTTCTATTCTGAGCTTAGGGACTTCACTTGATCCTTCTTGGTCTGAGTTAAGACCCCATTGTTGTATATGATGAAATTTGATGTGTGATTTGAAAGGGGTGTGGAATTCGGCTATTTATAGGGCTTGGAAGCCTTTGTGCCCAAGTTTTCTTGTTATCTAAGGGTCATGTGTTGTAGATGGTGACTAAGGGATGCTATGTGATGAGTATGGTGAGCTAGAAGCTAGATAGGAGATGTGGAGAGGGTTTTGGAGGCCACGGCTAAACCAAGGAGACAAGGAGGTGACAAAGCAAGTCTTGGTGCTTAAGGGTTATGATGGAGGTGCTTGTAAGCTGCTTAGGGAGGTAGTAGCTTAGTCATAGAGGTGCTTGAGGTGCTAGGTTGGTTTAAAATGGGTCAAAAAGGAAAAAAAGTGTATCGGGTTGGATTAGGGTTCGGTTAGGGTTTTTAGGGTTTAATTTCGAGTTAGGGCTAGGGTTTAGGATAGTTTAAGGTTTAGGATTAGTGTTAGGACTGAGATTAGGGCTTAGGATTAAGGTTTAGGGCTTAGTTTTAGGTTTAGGGTTTAGTTTTTTAGTTGAAAGTGAAATTAGGGTTTAGGGTTTTGTTTTTAGGGTTTAGGGTTTTAGATTAGGGTTTAGGATGAATTAGGGTTTAGGATGAATTAGGGTTTAGGTTTAAGGTTTAAAAGTCATGCATTAAGTGCTTGTACCTTGTGTTAAAGTGGTGGTAAGAAACCAAAGTGATTTAGGAGGTAAAATGACCTAATTTGACTTTCTTGCATTATTGACTTGTACATTGAGCTTTAGAAAGTTGTAACTTGATTTAGGAGGGAAAAGATATTCAAATGTTGTGCTATGATACTTGTACGCGTGCTTTAAAGGCTTGTACATTCAATTTATATGTATATATTACATATAATTAGGGTTTTGATATAAACGTTAACGTTTAATGCTTGTTTTGATATAACGTTTTGAAAAGTATGTTAAATGGATAATGTACTTGGTAAAAATGATATTAAGATATAGACTTGACATATTAGGATGTTTACATGATATAAACATAGATATAGATGGCATTGATAGAGGTTGCGTGAGCTCGTTTACTTTAGAGATGCAAGTTACGTTGCATAATGAGATAAAGTAAAAATTTCCTTGTAAAAAGGTGGTGTATATATATATATATATATATATATATATATATATATATGGATATTATAGTGCATCTAATTTAATAGATGAATAATTACATTGATGAAAATTACGGGTTGTTATATTATACACCTGAGAGAAAGAGAATTCAAACACTTATGTGAGGTGCTAGTACATAACTTCCGTTCTTTTAATTACGAGATCTAGAAGGTTGTGTCGTAAAATATCTTTAAAAAGTAGGTTAAATGCCCCTGATACTGCTATTGTTTAGGTAGAAAACCGCATTTTCTTGAGGACAAGCAAATCCCAAGTGTAAGGGTATTTGATGAGGTGTCATTTTATACACTTTTTTGAAGTCATTTAACCCCATAAATCATGCAAATATGCCTAAATTATATACTTAATCGTTCCTTTTTGTGTTTTCAGCACTTGGATTGCTTTTGGAGGATATACACGTGACTTGGGCTCATTTGGAGAAGAAACAGACTTTGTAAGAAGCGGATTGGGGACGGGTCTTGTACTAGTTTTTGGTATGATATATGGTTAGCTGATGCCCCTCTTTGTGTTCAGTTTCCCCGTTTGTTTGCTCTCGAATTGGATAAGGAGATTGTGGTGGCTAATAAAATGGGAGCTTCTTCGGTCTCAGCTTCTTTTCGCCGGGACGTGCGTGATGGAGCTGAGCGGCAGCAGTGGGATGACCTTTCTTCAATTATGAACTCGGTTGTCCTCTCGTCTTCCAAAGATAGGTGGACTTGTGATTTGTCGGGAGATGGAGAGTTCAAGGTTAAAGTCATCAGAAACTTTATTGATGACTTGTTTCTCCCTTCGTCGGATGTTGCAACGAGATGGGTAAAATTCATTCCCATTAAAGTTAATGTTTTTTCTTGGCGTGCTCGTCGTGATAGGTTACCTACTAGAGTCAATCTTAGCCGTAGAGGTGTTTTGTTGGATTCCCATCTGTGTCCTCTTTGTAATGCTGCTATGGAGGATGTTCAGCATGTTTTCTTTCGATGTGACGTGGCTCGGGTTGTTCTTCGTAAAATTTGTCGTTGGTGGGATTTGGATTGGCAGGAGATTTGTTCTTTCTCGGATTGGGATGCTTGGTTCTTATCCTTTCGACTTTCTTCCCGTCTCAAGTCTATTTTAGAAGGTGTTTTTTATGTTGCTTGGTGGCGGATTTGGAGGCTTCGAAATCAGTTGGTCTTTGACGCTTCGCCTCCTAATCGTTCGACGATTTTTGATGACATTGTTTCTTGGTCCTTTTTATGGTGTTCTAGTAGATGTAATAGGGTTTTTTCTTGGGAGTATTGGTTAAAAAACCCCTATCTTATTTCTTTGTAATGTCTTTCTAGCTCCTTGCTAGTTTTTTTTAATAAAGTTGCCGTTCAAAAAAAAAAAAGCCTGGATACGGTGTCGCAGTTCCTAGCGACGCCTTCAGATCATACAAGAGACGGCGTCAAAAAAGTTATGATGGCGTCAGAACGTAGCCGCCTCAAAAGAAACCCTAGAAGATTCGGCGAAGCAACGGCGTCAGAAAACCTACGATGTCGTTGCGACATATTTCCTATATATATATACAAACTTGTTTTTAGGGTTTTAGTGTGTAACTTTTTTGGAACCGAACCCTACTTTTAGAAGACGATTATAGCTGCCAATTAGGCCATTTTTAGGGTGTTCAAACCCTCTTGTAACAACCTTAATTACATGTTTTAATCAAGTGAGATCTCATATCTTTTATCACTCAATATGTCTATGTGTTGTGTGATTGATTCTTGTTCTTCACTTTCTTTTAGCATGCTAGGCTAGATCTTTTAGTATTTACTTATGATTGCATGAAACTTAGTTTGTAGATCCTTTTAATGTTGCTTCTTGTGATGAATGTGCGCGTTAGGCTTTAAAAAACTAGTCATAAGATATTAAATTGCCATAGATGTCTAAGGAAACGCGAGTGTGTAGAAAGGATACCATCGGTAACAGTCTTCATACTACCTTACCCATAATATGGTTGATCCCTCTTAAGTGTTTTAATGCATGTGATATACTCTTAGGGGCCTTGTAATAATCTTCATACTACCTTACTTGTGCGTTGCCTTAACGGAATATTACGTAGACGGTGTTTTCGTGTAATTCGTTCATAACTTAGGAAATACTTACACAGATCATCACAAGTGTGACAAAGGAACAGGATTAGGAGAAGCAGACTAGGTTGTAGTGCATGATTAAGTAAATACGTTCGTTTATCATATAGTTATCACCAAAGTAGTTTAGATTTATATTTAGTTTAATTAGCTAAAACCAAACCAACCTCTCAAACCAGAATTTTACCTTAGGCCTCTGTTATATTCTGTTCGAGCATTCCCAACCTATTCCCCTAAAGAACGATAACAACCCCCGAGTCTTGCATATACTACATTACAAAAGATTAGATACACTGCTTAGGGGATTGTAAAACTCTTTGTGAGTCCACAAGACCCGCATCATTCATTAACAGTTTTTATAATAATTTTCATTTTATAAAGATTTAAAGTTAACTTTCTATTTAAATAGATTTAAAAATATTTTTAAGTAAAAAATTATAAAATTATGTTTTCTTAGTTTTAAAAATTAGTTCTTACTAAGGTTTTTAGTTTTTGTAAAATTTTCTAAATTTATTTTAAAAGTGTTAAAGTAAAAAAAGTTTAGTTAGAAACTATAAAAAGTCAAACAAAAGGCTAAAAGACTATTCTATCCTCATGTGCATGGAACATGAGGGATTTAACGAAGCAAATTACGTAGGTTAAGTCTACGGACTATTGGGGTGTACTTCTTTGCAAAGTTAAGGACTGCTAATGCAATATGAAAACTACCATAGATGGTAGATGAAATTTTGGATAAACCACAAAGACGATCCATGTAATTTACTCTTAATTAAACTATTAAACAAAGTTTAGTTCAACATTTAATGCAAAGTTTAATGTATGCATTGGAATAATAACATTTTAGTAAAAGCATATTTTAAAATTATTAATTTTTCATTAAAATAATGTAAAATTTTAATGCAAATATTAAGGATGCTCTAAAAAGTTTGTTGTAAACCAAGAGTGTGGTAAATGAGGTATTTGAGAATATGACCCGTTTCATGATCAAAAAACAAAATAAAAAGAATGAGTTTTTTCCTTGCATTGAAATTGATGTAATAAGAGCATAAGGTACTTAAGTCATGGCTCAAGCCATCTCCGAAAACGCTACTTGATGGCACGAGCTTCACACCGCACTTTGCGTTTTCGAGTGCTGAGCTGTCATCACCACGCCAAATGCTCCGGAAAAAAGCCAAGTGATGGCACGAGACCCACACCACCAGACACGTTTTCTGATATTTTCCTCGTGTTATCATGTTATTTTCTTCTTTTTTGTGTTTGTTTGTGTTGTTCTTGTGTTTTGTTTGTGTGTTTTGGTGGATTTCTTTGTATTTATATTTCTTGTTTTCATGCTTTGAAATTAGGGGTGGCAATTCGTGTCGGGTTCGGGTTGACAGGTTGGCGGGTCAGAAAACTCCAACCCGAACCTGGCCCATTTAAATAATCGGGTCAGCTATGTCAACCATAACCTGTTTATATATAACCCGAACCTGACCTATTTAACCCGTATATATACTTGGGTTGGTGGGTTAAATAGGTTACACGAGTTAAATAGGTTAAACGGGTTTTGGGTTGACCAATTTAACCCGTTTTATATACAAAACTTGGCACATTACACGGATTAAACATGTTAAATGAGTTTGTGGGTCGACCCGTTTAACCCGTTTAACCTATTCAACCAATATAATAAAATATAAATAATTTTAAATATAAGAAAAAATCTTAAACGGGTTGGCGGGTCGACCTGATTAATTTATTCTCAACCTGAACTTGACCTGTTTAATAAACGGGTTAGATATATCGACCCAAACCTGACCCAAACATATTTAGAATCAACCCGAACCTGTTAATTTTCGTGTCGGTTTCAGGTCGGGTTTCGTGTCGGGTCAGAAATTGTCACCCCTATTTGAAATAAATCAGTGAAGTGATGGTAGCAAGAAGAAAATGAGATGAAATTAATGCTTTTTTTTATTTAAAAAGTTGTATCAGTATTTTATGTCTTCAAGACATAAAATTGGGCCAACATCAAGAAAATTAGCACAAAGTCAAGATTGAGACAAAACAGTACTACTAGAACTCGTAGTATTTTGATAATGTATCTTTTTTTTTCTTCCGTAAATTGTCTGAATTTTTTTTATTTTTTTAGTTGGTAAATTGTATTTTTTGTGATAATGAAAATCTTATTTATTTAATATGTTGTTTTATTTGAATAAATGAAAAAAAGTGGGGTTCAATGGTGTACGACGACACCCGAAATATGGTTTTATGGAAGATGGAGTATTTTTGGTGTTATGTGGTATTTTGGTGTTATGAAAAAAAATGCTGATGTAATAACATTTTTTCTATAACATCACATGATAGCGCGAAAAGATACCTAGTGCTCTAAGAATTTATTAATGTATCGAAGAGTATCATACAGCTATTACGAAAGAAAATACAGCGTTAGTGCAACTAGGGGTGAGCGTACCGGACCGGACCGGAAAACCGAACCGGACCGGACCGAACGTATTTTGGTCCGGTCCTCAGTCCGGGGTTTTTGTTGCTTTCGGTCTCGGTCCGGTCCGGCTCGGTCCGACCAAAAACCCGATGATTATGCCGTGTAGGACCGGACCGGACCGGACCATTTCGGTCCGACATTTTGGACCAACTCGGTCCTCGGTCCGATCTAGTCCTTGAACCATGCTCACCCCTAATTGCAACCCCAGGCACATGCTGTTGTTTAGTGGTGGTAGTTTAGTGATTTGTGACATAGGAAAAACCGAAAAAGTATAGGCTATGTTTGGCATTAAAGATTATGGAGAGATTGTGATTATTTTTTGAAAAAATAAGCTATTTAAAATATAAGTTTCATTTGGCAAATGAACTTATATGAGATTATAAAAAAAGATCTTTCATAATCTCTTAAAATAAAATGCTACTTCATATAGTTTATAATAATAATATATTTTCATAATCTCTATCTATAACTTCATCTCCAGTTCCAGCAACAGTTACTTTCGTCAAACATACCCATAATCTATTTGGTAGCGTCGAGAAAAAGATTGTGCGTAATATATAAATTGAAATAAAATGTATGATTTTTTATTCATTGTTAACAGTTTGTGATAGAAAACGTCATTCTACGCTGTGCTTTTAAGAAAAAAATAAAAAGCAAGTGAAAACAAAATAAAGAAAAGGGAAGTAAAAGAAAGAAAGTGGAAGTAAATTGTATTTCGCCAAAAGTGGGGTGAAAGTTTTGTCGGGAAAATCTTTCATTTTTTATTCATTTAGTTTCACTTTTATTTCTTAAAAAAACTTGAGAACATGAGTTTTTTTTATAACATTTATCACTTTTATTTACTTTACTTAATTTTACTCAATTTGAGAACACAGTGTATGTTTTTTGTTGAGGCACTAGACTCACAATATTTTTCAAGATTATAAATAGCGTTAGGCGGACGTAGCGGCATAGCCAAGCCTCAAGTTTTAACATGAAGTATAGCAACATGACGTTTTTAAGTCGTAACTTAAGACGGCAGAAAATATTTATAGATTTATATTATATTTTATAATTATATGAGTGGTAAATATTGTTAAATAAAAACCTCAATCCAAAATATTAGGGCCCGTTTGGTTTGTTGCCCGGAATCACAATGACTATGAGTTTGATAGAATGTGAATGAGTTTAAACAAATATTATAATATTTCAATTTATTATTATTATATTGTTTATTAATTATGTTGGGCCTACAAGAAAAAAGAAAAAAAAGTAATAAACTATTTTAATTTGAGATGTGATGTGAGAGAACAAATTCAAATAAAAATAATTAATCATGAAAGACATACTTTCACTCTCCTTTCATTCTATGGGTATGGATTCATCTTTTCATTTCTAATAATGAGTTTCACTACAAACCAAACATTTGAATCATAGAATGATTCATTACTTGATTCCATTACCATAAAACAAACGGGCCCTTAGTAACAAAAATGATAATTCCTCATACAAAACATTTCTACAAATCTTCATATACACAAGATTTTGACAAGTGACGGAATTGACGGTTTGAATTTAGAGAGATAATAACTGAAAAAAATGTATATTATATGATTGTGTGTGTAAGAGGATAAGTATGATGATTTTATAGGAGCCTTTAGAAGTGCTCTATTAGTAAATCCAAGTCCAAATCTCAAATATTAGAAAATCCTTAAACACTTCAAAAAAACTCGCCACGCCTTACGTCTTTGCCCGCCTTTTCACGCCTCAATTCATGTCACGCCTAAAGTCGACGCCTTAATCTATTTCATAACGTAAACGTCACGCCCTGTGATTTTACGCCACTTTAGCGCCATCATAACATGCCTTTTAGAACAATGTTATTTTTTAAGTCAAATTCGAATGCATGTTGGAATGTATATATATATATATATATATATATATGAAGAATTCTGACCCACCCACCGAATTCCTTCTTATTTCCACCAAACAAATTTAAGTTTTGCACGTATCAACATTCTCAATGTGGAAATGTAAGTTCCACTCACTCATCTACTTATTAGCTTGTTATCCAAATTATATTTTTATATCTAGATTATTTCTATATAAATATGTTTTTGCCTAACAGGTGTTTGTTTGAGGGTTTATGTCCTTAAATAGTTAAACAAATGATTATGGTTTAAGATATTCGAACAAATCTGATATTATTGTGGGTGGGTCTGTTTTTTAAACACAAGAAAACACCTAAAGTTGTTGACGTTTCAAGAAATTCAAGCCATTAACCTCAATATGAAATTTAAAGCATATCATACACTCAAAAGAAAAACTATTGTTTTAAGTAGTAAACTTATTAATGAATCCGTCCATATAGAGGTTTTGGTATAAAAATAAATATTATTTAAAGGATTTATCTAACTTATGTCTTAGGGACATAGGTTAAAGAGGATGCTAGCGTTTGCGTGACATCTTATAAATGGTCAATTAGTGATTGTGGGCCTGAAATAAGGATCATTCAATGACCACTGACCACTCAAAAAGTAACACACAAGATATGAAACCCTATTTAACTTGTGCTCAAAAACCCTTATTTAATTTCATTTGAACTTCTATCTTATATAACTTGAAATCCTATCACGTTATACTACGTAATAAGCATGAGCAAAGCCGTTCATTCAAAATAGTTTGCTTTTTCAACAAAATATATCCTTTTATTAAGGTCATCAAGACGGCGTTCATTCATATCTTAGGGGGTGTTTGGGATTGCTTATTCAAAATAGATTATGCGTTTTAAAAATGGATAATCAGATAATCAGCGGTTACAAAACGTGATTCTGAAAAATAGTGTTTGGATTTGATTATGCTGTTTGAAATCGTAATAATCAGATAATCATTTTTTTGAGTGTTTGACAAATTGGATTATTTGTTTAGTTGATAGGTAAAATGGCCAAAATAGACATTCTTTATATTTGTTGAATTAATTGATTTTGACATATAAAATAAGGTTTTGTAAAACTTAACTACATATTTTGTTCGAAGTTTTTCTCAACAATAAAAGAACATTATATAATTTCAACAATAATGCGTTTATGCAAATAATATATAAAAGAAACTCAACTGATTTCAAGCTAAACATGCGATTTTAAAATCATTATAGACAATCATGTGGAGGAAGGAAGCTTTTATATTTAAAGATAAGTAATGTGGATTTTTTAGTAAATTTGTCCCATAAATGTAAATGCATTTCCCAGCTGGACCCCTTCACCAACTTTTTCAAAATGTCATTTTACCCCTTATAAAACGCAAATAAGTGCGTTTTCTTTTTTTTCTCCAAACACTCAAGATAGATTTTTTCCAGTTGCAAAATGAAATAAGTAGATAAGCAGGGTGGAAACGCAAAGACAAACAAGAATATACAGTAATCATTGTTTTTACAATTAAAAATCCTAATTCAAGTCATAATTAGATCATTCTAATGAATAATAAAAGAAAATATTTTGTATCAACATGGGGGTGGAAATGATCAAGATTACAATAATCATTAAGGAGTACTACACATAGTAGAAAGGTCGACCATCAATATATCATGGGTAGCACTTATTGTGATAGACATATATACGATATGAGTTAGAAATAAGGCAATATAACTGTATTTTGATCTTTAAATTTAGAATCGATGATGAGATAGTAGAGTAATTTTTTTTCATATGGATTAGTAACGTTATGCAAAAGGAAAAAAGCTCATACAATTGAGAGACAAATAGAGCTTATACGTACGGCTACTTTTTTTCTTTCTCAAATTAAATATTTATTTAGATTGTTATTTGCATCAAAGAAATGTTCACCTATTCTAAATTACATCTTATTATTATTGCAAGGTAAAAATTACATCTTATTATTGATAGCAAAAGGTCTATTTTTTTAACGAGGAATAACTATATCACATTATATACATCGCAAATACATCTTACATGTCCTAAGTAAGACTTCAAAAAAAGTAAGACTTGAACCGATAACCATTAAGTTAAGAAGCTTCTTATACAAAACATAAAGTACCATTACGACACAACTTTTTCGTCTATTTTGTTTAAATTGTGTGCACTTTAAAAATAAGAGTTAACTACATTTTTGGTCCTTGTGATTTAGTGAATATTTCACTTTTGGTCCAAATTTTCATAAAGTTTTGGTTTTAATCTAAAAATGATAATTTTATTTCACTTTCAGTCCAAACATGTTGAAAATTTAAACCAAAAATGAAATACTCACCAAACCACAAGGACCAAAACAATATGCTTCAGGAAAGTGGAACAAAAATATCACTTTTAAACTAAAATCAAATTTTTTGAAAATTTAAACTAAAATGAAATACCCACCAAACCACAAAGACAAAAAATGTAATTAACTTTAAAAATAATTACTAATTCTAAAACCTAGAAAGTAATACTCGGTTATAGAGTAATAACATAAAGAGAAAGAAGATAATACTATATTTGATAACTATTCTTGGTACCCCTCCACTAAAAGGTACAAAAAAGTACTAGTTTATCTTCTTATTTACTTTGTAACATAATTTTTTATCAGTTTCTATTTCGTAATTATTGACAGTTTAATACTTTTGACTTGTCAAATTTTATATTTTTCGTTCCGTATTTTCCGTGTCACAGTTTTATAACATATAAAAAATTATAAAAAAAAAAAAAAAAAAAACAGGGGAGAGGATACAAATAGCAAACTTTAAAGAAAAATTATAAATTAATTCGTTAAAGGGTAAAATTGTCATTGTGCAAAAAGTAAGATAGAAAAAACTGTAATGATAATGTTTTTCTTAAACTGTGTTTTTTTATGGGTGAACACTAATTATGAGACGGATGGAGTATTAATATAGTCGCATCTTCTTTGAAAGACAAAATAATGAAGTAATCAATAGACTTTTATTATTATTCAAGTTTGTAAATATCTAACACAGAAAATAATTTAAAATGACAAGTGACAACAATCAAGTAGTAGTTCATGAAAAAAGAAGACTCACAACGTCTTGATATTATAGTTGTCCTTTTCGGGCCTACTCGAAGTTATATTTATGCCTCTGCGTGTTAATAATTGACAAATAAATGCATTTTTCGTACAAATGAGTTTGTTTATCCTAGCATTTGTGACATCCATATTTATTATTTTAAGACCAAACTTGAGGAAATGAGTAATGTTCTCGCATAGTGAATGGTAAAGTGTTAATTAACCAAAGTCCAAAGGTAATCTTGTCGTCCCTCGTGGATCAAGAATCCGATGTAGTAATTCAAATATAACTTAGAGATACATGAACAACATTTGCTTCGACCAACAACCCCAGATATCTCTCTCGAGGACTTAATGAATCAAGAATCTGATTTCAACTTGTTTCTCGTATCTCTAGCTTGGTGCTAGAACACCTAATAAATTCCGCGTTCATAGCAAAAGGTTTCCTGCCCACTGGCTAAGGGCGGACCTGCTAAGAATCTAGATCGATAAACAATTGCGTCGCCAATGTCACCAAATTCCACTTTTTGAACTATTCATAATATGCATTCGATTCCTAAAGTAACATTTTCAAACTCAGACAGATAATATTGATAAAGAACAAAGATAAAAGTTTTCAACTCCATGCATACAAAGAAAAAAACCAGCAAACAAGAGAAGCCAAGAAAGTTGAGTTGATCTCACAGGTCAACTGAGTCAATACCCGAACCACAAGTGTTTACTGCGGTTCGTTCTTGACTCAAACCAAAGATTGTGAGACCAAACCCAACCCCAATACTCTTCTCTTCCTACAAATTAAATCCACACCATCATCTCGTTAAACTAAAAAAAAAGCACAAGAAATTGTCGGATAGATATAAAGAACGATTCCACCTATTGATCAATCTGCCTTACTTGTTGATTAGAGTGAACCACCTCTTTAATCCCTTGAACCGTACGAGAAATGAGGCTAATAATTGTGTTGATGGACTCCATTGTGAGCTTTGATGAGGGCAAATCATTGACCAATATCTGGAACCCGACAGTCAATAAGGATCCACCTTCAGACCCTGCTTTTGCTACCGGTGCACCTGATTCAGCCACGCAGTCAGGCACTATGGCAAATCCTGAGGGTAGCATAGTTACGCAAGATGAATCTCCACCATTCATCACTACTTGGATTGATTGTACGTCTACAGCTGCGTATACTATGAGTGATCCGGTCACGTCTGTTGTACTTTCTTGGAGTACTAGCATAGAGTTCTGGTTGGCATTACCACCCTGGGTCTTGAACATGCAAGTGACAATCAAATTAATTAGAAGTTTGACTATTGAGGTCAAATGAACTAAATTCAAATAAAAAGATTAATGCTTAATTAATAGCAGGGAAAGAAACAAAGATGTTTCTTAAGTTGCTTTCGTTATAAATTTAGACGAATATCCAAGGTGTAACACTAGATTTAACAAATAATTAGACATGTTTAGTTCAAAAATCAAACATTTGACCTTAGAAGTCAACATTTATCTCTGATTGAAATGTTACATAATTTGCAACTATATGTGGCAGATTTGCTTCCATGTTTTATTAGTTTTGTGGTCCACATAAAGCTCGTAATTTCAACTCATTTAAATGGAAAAGGTGCTTTTAAGCTGTATATTATTGATAATGCTAAAACTTGGAAGAACTAATAACAAAATGGGCCAAACAAGTCAACAGTTGCCTCACGCGCATAACAACGCTTATAAATTTTTATGGTCTTTTAATTCATTACACTAAGTTATCTTACAGTTATTAAAATTTAATTTTGACTTGGTGATAATTTTTCCTTACCGTTAGGTGCTAACCACACCCATTCTAACTATTAAGCCCATTTTGTCACCTCTGAAGGTAAATATATAAACGGGAACCACACATAGAACCAGACCACATACAAGCAAAAAGTAAACGAGAAATAAGTCCATTATTACTCACATTGGCACGCAGAAGGGAGATGGTGTTTGGGTTGCCAGGATCTTGACCTTTGGAGAAACGGATCATGTTTTGCATAGCGCTTCCAGGTGACAAAACATCCCATTGGCTCCTTAGTTCCTCATTTAGCATCAACGTAAACAAGCGCTGATGTGGGATTGGCATCCAAACTGACATAGTAGCACTCAACACAGCTCCAGAAGGCTCCCCAGGATTATTTAAACTCTTGCGGATCATAATCTTAGCTGTTTCGGTTGCATTTCCAATTACATCCCATTTGTGACCACCCGTTGCACATACCCCAGCACAGAAGTTAGCCGTCATGCGCTGTGCAAGACTTGTTAAGCTTCTTCTACCACCTTGAGATAGCACTGTTATAAAAACATGAAATCGCATCAGTTTCAAATATCAAAATAAAATCTTTTGACCTTTTTAGAAAGAAAAAGATAATGAATATATAAGATTTCCCTCTAGGTGATATGAAACAACTTACCTGGACTATCGTCGATGGATGCATCAGGTGACATAATGGTTGCAACGCATTCACAGTGCCTTTGTAGTGTAGAAATCCATTTCTGAGCACCAAAACCCAATCCTGATCTAAGCAGTGGGCGGTATTGATTGTGAACGACATTCTCATCATATTCTGTATGCTCGATCCACGTTATCTGCGTACATATGACTTTGAATTATATGACCATCAACACATACAACATTTTTTTTCCTAAAATAATGTAACGTTTCAGGTTACAAATTAATCATTTTTGTTATTCTTGATCTCTAGCGGGTTAATGGGTAAATTATGAAAGCTACAAAGTACACATAGGCAAATTTCTAAAAGTTCGTCAAATGGATTAAAGATCGGCAAGGGGTATCAAATCCATTTAGTGCAACTTACTGAATCGCTTTAATTTGGTTATATAGAAAATGTTTTGTGTTATACAATATATTAAGTCATACTGTAGCTAGTTAACAGATCATTCAATTACGTAAATGATACTGTATATGTTAGCAGATTAACAAACCCGACCCATTATAAGTTACCCATATCTAGCCAACGTGTTAGGACACACCCACTATCTCATCTTGAGGGACAACAATCAAGATTCCATTTAAAATGTTTCCTAAAGTAAATCATATAAACAAAAAAGAAACTTTAAATAAAAAAACGTTTTCCCGATCACAATGCAGCCAGATTTCAAGACTCGAATATAACATAATCCATTGTTTAGTTCTCGAAAGTTGAAACGATGCAGAGGCAGACCACATCCAGGCCATACGTAGCCTCGTGGTTGATAAACAACACAATAGACGGAGTGCTAAGTACGGAGGAATGACAGATTCACTATATAATATAACTGAAACAGCAAGAAACGAACATTCCGAGGCTTTATTTTTTTTCTTTAACACTATCTATACTGATATAACTTTACTAATATTTATTGGGATGCACCATGAAAAGGAATCATCTAATAGTATATAATGATACCTTGATGTACTTATGTCAACAGAATAACTATATTATAATGCAGACATGTGACAATCCTCACTTCAATCTTTGAAAAATGTGCACCATGCTACTCATATGCAGGAAACATATCAAGATTTTCAAGCTTGTAGTCCATAGTTTTAAGTATAATAAGCATCCAAATACATATGTATAACTCTTTTACCCTTGAAATGATAAAGATTGGATAGAAGTATAGAACCAAGCTTATGTTTTGCAAGGGCACATTTTTCTTACACAATTATAAGATCACAAAAATTCTTTGAGTCACAAATTTGTTGCATTGTCAAAAAAAATTTGATGTAAGCGTTCTAAATTGGTGTAATGAAAAACAGGTAGATTTCAATGTGGGTGTAATCATACGTACCTTTGAAAAGCCATTGGGCATATCGTGCACAATACATCCTGATGGAAGTCTCCGAGATAAGAATCCTTCCCTTCCGGCATCAACAGACAGATCTACGATGGCCCACACGCCCTCGGCATGTTGCCTGCAGAATCTAATAAACCTTGCCTGACGAACAGGTACTAGAGGTGAAACCAACTGAATCTCGGCTTGCATCTGCATTATAAAGATATTATCTTTTTATCATTTCTGGATTTCAAGAAACTCAAAAGTATGAATAACCATTAAGAAACCACTTACAAGTTGAACAACACCATTTCTCGAGTCAGCAGTACCACCAGAAATCACATCCAACGTGCTACTACTTCCAATCATGCCAAGAAACATTTCCCTCCAACGATTCTGCAAAAAAACAAATATAAACCATAAACAATAATTTTATGAAAATTATATGAACATAAAAAAAGTTAATGATAATAAAACATTAACATACTGCATCGAGTAATCCCTCTACAAGTGCCAAGCTATTAATCATCACGATCCCACTAGCTCTCGATGCCTCAGATACATATCCGTGTGGTTTCATCCCAAGAATAAGAGGGAAAGTCCCCATATACTCATCTAGATCAAGGACTTCACCTCCACCTTCCATGTTTCCGATCCATAATGGGCTATTAGCCTGTCCGAGTTTCATTAACTCATCCATAGCATTAATTGCAAGCTCCAGAAACACATTCTTTTCATATGGCATATCAATCCCACCACCGCCACCACCACCAATAGTCATTCCAATCCCGGGTCTTGATGGAGACATTAAAGGCAAAGCACTCGACATCCCATTGTTATAATCTAAACCCATTGGTAATCCTAAATCCATAGGATTTAATCCACCATACCCGTTTCTCCCAACAGCAAGTTCCAAGTTAGAACTAGACATTCCATGAGGCATTGAACCGCTAAAAGAGGATAAAGGCCTTCCTAAGAACTTATTAGCAAGAATAGATATTCTGCTAAGTTCGTCTCTTAATCGAGCATTCTCAATTCTTAAATGGTGTTCGTCAATCGATATGTCACCAAGAATCGCCTGCCCACCACAATTGTTACATACCGGAGCCCGAATTGCTTCTTTCATGGCAATATTCTCGATCCTCAGCTTATCGTTTTCCTGCTTCAAAATCGCGTTCTCATGGCGCTCCAATTGGGTCTAGTTACACATGTGGTTAATTAAACAACATTAATTAGTCCAAATCAAATCTCATTTCAAATTTAATTCTAATAACCAAATAAATTAATTAAATATCTATAGTCACACCTTCATTTGAGTTCTTCTGTTTTGAAACCAAAATTTAACTTGCTTGTTCTCCAAATTCAGCTTCTTTCCGAGTGCCAATCGTTCTTTCTCATCGGGATGAGGATTATCTTTAAACGAACTGTCAAAAAAAGAAAACATTAACATTTAATCAACACACCGAAAAGTTTAACATTAATGCTTGAAATTTAACAATAACTAAAAAGATAATTACGCTTCAAGTTCTTGAATTTGGTAGGGAGTATGCCGATGATATTTCTGTCGCCTACGAGAACTAGAAGAAGGGCCAACAGGAACATCTTGTTCATCACCAGATGCACCTTCTAAATTATCACTTCCCCCAGACCTGCTTTCAGATCCATCACCTCTAACCCTTCCAAGATTTCCTTCAAAGTTTTCGCCTATCAAACCCATTTCACCAAGGCCCTCCATCTTTGGCTTCTAAAGAAGAAATCACAATCACAAAAAAATAAATTTAATCACTACCCACATATATTTTTAATAAAAGAATCTCAAAGTTATTAATATGCACAAACCCAAAAATTTGACAAAAGAAAATGAAGAGTAATACTATTACAACAACAAAAGACAATAACTACACACATACTTTATAATATAAAGGGTGAAACTTTATTGAAAAATAACATAAACCAAGTAATGTTCATAAAAGAAAAATAAGTAAAATATAAAGTAGAAGGCGTACTAAGGCAAGAGAGAGTGACTGTGAGTTATAAATAGGTTGATTAATAGTTGAAGTCATGAGTTGTGGTTGCGAAATGGGAGCCCTATGCATTGGCATAGTGTTAAAAGAACCATCCGATACCATCATTCTCGAATCACCACCACCACCACCACCACCACCGCCACCATAAAACCCTCCAAAACTCATCATAAAAAAATAAATCTTTATCACTATTTAGAAATGAGTTTGATCTAAAGATTTAATCTTTCATCCACACATGACAAACACTATAGATCAAGTGTGAGTATGTATGTGTGGTTTAGTATATGTTATGGATGTGTAACACTTAGTGTCTTAAAGTCATATACAACAACCAAAAGCCACAAAAATTTAAGACTGCCCAAAGGGGTGGGTACAGGACAACCAAAACCCTTACTCCCTTGTGTTAATTCCCACTCTCAAAACCCTAGACTCTGAAGTTGACGGTTTAGCTGTCATCTGCCAATATAGGCCCCATTTAAATGTACTAACCAAAATAATATTAATAATAGTAATAAATATTTCTTCCAAAAACAAAATAACATAAATAGGTAAATTTTCAAAGAATCAAATTTGACTTTTTGGTAACTAGTTGACTACCTTTCTCTTCTTGAAAAACACCCAAAAAGAAAAGAAGAAAAAAGTTAAGAATCTTTTTATTGTTTTTTTAATCAAACCCTAAAAGCAATGCAAAAAAATTATTTAATATTGAACATTGCAGATAGATACAAAGTTTCAGATTTGTGGACCTCACCTTTCATTTTCTTTTCTCTTTATATTTTCTTAACATCACAAACACACACAGTAAAAAAAACATAAAAACATAAAAGCAAAGATTCATTAAAAACAACCATATATAAAGATTCAAGAACTTACTATGAAGAACAACCAACAATGGTGTCAAACGTTGGAAGAGAGAAGAAAGAAGAAAGAAGTAATAATGATTTGCAAGTATAATTATTTAAAAAACCCTAAAAGAAAGGTTTTATTACCATGAAAGTGTGTGTGAGAGTGAGTGTTTATAAATGGTGAGTGTGTATAGGGGGTAGGGGCTGTATCTGTATGTGTGGTATACTGGTTCGTGATGTCCGCCCAAAAAATGGATTTCAGACGCGTGATTGTAGGTTGCGCGTGGTGTTTGATTCTCTTACCGTGTTGTGTATTTTTTTTTCCTGCGTATCCATTATTGCAATTAAAACCATAAATAAACGGTCATCAGTTTGTATATATTTTCGTTTCGAGTTTTCAAATTTTTTGGTAAAAGTTGGAAACAATAGTTTATAACATCACTTTTGTAATTAGAGCATATCTATACTGCATATAAAAAAATTACACCCTCTCTCTTTATTAATGTTTTAAGTAATACAATTCACAAAGCTTATAGTACAATCTTTAAATGCACAAAACTTAATTTTAAGTAATACAACTTATAAAGCTTATAGTATAATAATTAAATACACAAATGTTTCATCCATTAAATGTCTCTTAAACATTAAATTAATACACATAATAAAGCATTTTGTATAAATATAAACTAATTAAATACACCAATTAATATTATTTTTAAAACAACTTTAAAATAAAAAATACATATTATAAACTAATTAAACTCACAAAGCTTCATAAAATTTATATGTCAAGTTCATAGTTCATATGGTTTTAAAAATCGGACTCGACCAACCCGTTCTTCGGGAACCAGAGTCGCTACCAGTTCGCCTAGCTAATAAAAGCCGTTTGAAAAGGAAGGTAGGAGGCCGGTTAAAACCGGAAAAAACGAGTAAATCAGGCCGGACTAGGGTCATTTTTTTTAATCACACGGTACCCGCCGCTGCAACTGTCACACCCCGCCAAGGCGGAAACGCGAGGCGTAACGAGAAAGGATATCATCACAACACAATGGTGTCTATACAGAGAATTCTATATGAAATAAATAAGTAAAGCATAGACACAAAGTGTCATAACAATACCCATAAAACTAACCAAAATCCAAAAGGCGTCTTTATTGATGGAACGGAAGTTCTCGCCAATACAAAGATATGTAACAATTATCCATAATCCAAACAAGGCAAAATTCAAGACAATAAAGCAATAAATTACATGACATCCTACGGTCTCTTTCTAGCCACTTCTCTCTATCTTATTCTCATGGTGCTCACCTGAAAATGATGCTTAAATGTCAACATAAAGTTGGTGAGAGTCATAGGTTTAAGACACACATAACAATCCTTTAAAACCAATTACTGTGATAAATAAAACATAGCATAGCAGGATATTAAACGAACTATCATACAAGCTAACATGCAACCACACCAAACCATGTTGAGAGGGTCACGCTCAACATCACAAACAAGGGAACGGAACGTGTCCCACGATCCACAACAATGAGACGATCACGCTCACTATCAATAATCCATAACAATGAGACGATCACGCTCACTACTAACAATCCATCAATGCCTTGAGACGATCACGCTCACTATCAATAATCCATAACAATGAGACGATCACGCTCACTACTAACAATCCATCAATGCCTTGAGACGATCACGCTCAAGCACAACAAACAAGGGAACGAAACGTGTCTCACGATCCACAACAATAGCAAGTAGCACATAACATACAATAGTCGCGTATAGCTTATGCCTTATTTAAAACACATTATTACAGTAACTAAAACATTTAAACTCATAGCATCATTTTCACCCCAAGAAATCATAAGAAAAAGGGGCTATGAAACTCACCTGATGCTTAAGGAAATTCCAAATCCTTGCACGAAACTAAACAATCAAAACAAACACGTGTTACACGCGACCAAGCCAAATGCTTATGTCCATGTAACAATCATATGATGGATGTCTAAGGTGTTTAATTACCCTCATGGGTGACCATGACACTATGCCCAACCTTAACCAACATGTTTACACACTTTTCCAAAGTTTTACAATTTACCCGAAAACGTAAAATTTTGACATCACTTTACCATTTTCTAAACCATACCTACTGAGCTTTATAAATTTTACAAAAAATCACAGGTTCAATACCATGAGTCTACTATTTCCATGATTTTTC
>BQNB010125863.1:0-19697 GCA_026074375.1 Tanacetum coccineum
GAAGACCATCAACCTCGAACAATCTCGAGTGATGTCCCATATCACAATCAAATCCGAAAACTCTTACAATATCCAATAGTCCACACAGGGGTCCAAATCCAAACTTAAACCAAAATCTTCCAAATACTAAAACCAAATAAAATAAACAAGCAAGACTTCATATAAGAAATCCACATGGGATACTTCTAGGTCTTCTATCACATAAAACCAACTTATTCCTCTTTCACTTCACCTGAAAATGATACTCGAAAATGTCAACAATAATGCTGGTGAGCTCGTAGGTTTGACCTTAAACCCAAAAGCTGTGCCAATATTTCAAAATAGTGGACAATAGTGCAATATGACAGTGAATATATATGCAAACAACCCATGACATAGCATCCCTGCTAGTCATGTAACACAACCTAGCAATCCCGCTAGTCAATCACCATATGTCACTTACGCACCTAAAGGGCCTACCAGTTGGAGCACTAAATTAGGGCAGGACCTCACACATACCAAGGTATGCGTACCCATCTGCTCTAATAACTACAAAAATACTTGGTAGGCGTACCCATCTGATCCAAATAATCATACAAATACTTGGATAGGCGTACCCCTCCGATCCAATCAATCATGTAACACATAATATTCACATAGCAATTGTTGATCCTACGCCTTGATCGATTCTTTACGTAGTAAAGTGTTTGTTACCTTGGAAGAATCCAAAATAACCAAGATTGAGACTTTGTATGTATACCAAAGTGTATGCGGAATCTACACTTTGATACTCTAGAGAAGTTTATTAATGGAACAGTAATGACCAAAACAAACAATGAACACTAAACATACTGCTTCAATATTATTAGAATAATATGAGTACTCTTGAAGTACTAGGGTTACAAACCTTGAAGCTATTACAAATTTTCTCTCTAAGTATTTCTAGCACTTGAAAAGTATCTCTGAAAGTTCTATTTTATACTACACTTAGGATCTCCTTTTATAGAACACAAGGAGTCCTTTACAAAGATAACAGCCTATCTTTTAGGATCAGTTACAATTCAAATATAAACATCCCGAAATACTCTCCATGCATTCTTATCTTCAGTTCAGCAGCTTTGACCATCAGCAGTACTAACTCTTTTCTACCAGCAGTATTAATTAACACTGGCAGTACTAACTTCTTTTGTACTGTTGGCAGTATTAAGTCATATGAAGATTTATTCCTAACAGTGACCGATACTTTCGTGTTCCTAACATAAAGAATGCATGGTGGATACTATATACCGACGGAGCCTCAAGTGTGACAACTGGAAATTTTGGGTTTACATTTATTTATAAACTTGAACGTTTTATTCCAAACATGCAAATTTTAGACTTTACGTATAACCAGTTAGATTATCTCGCGTACTATGAAAAACAACTTTGAATGTATCCAAACTCTAGACTAAGTTTAGTATACAAGTATCTAGTGCATTATCATACTCATGAACATATTTTACAAGTCATATGCGTATGGTTTTACAAATTTTACGTAAATCATTCATACTTACATGATATTGCATGCATATATACACATATTACCCAACACAATTCACCACCTTTAATCATCTTCATCAAGCTCAACAAAGTGTGTAAATCCCCCCAAAGCATCCGATCAAAACCTTCTGGTCTTAAAGCACTATACCTATTCTTGACTAATCCTGTATAGTTCTTCTACATCCAGTCTATCAAAGTCTTCAAGTATCTCACTCAATATCTTATAATTCTTTGAACTACCATCTCCTCTGAATACTTGATAATACATGAAAGTCTCTGTCAAAACATAAGTCTTCCAATCTACAATAGGAAACTTTGTAGATATAGAATTCAACCATCTATATATCCTCTTCTCTGGTACTGGATCTAAAAAATATCCTTTTGAGTTCATCCTTCTCAGCATCTTCTCTAGCTTTTGTCTCTTCCTTTGCTTTTTCTAGGATGGAACTTCTTCTCATTTGCTCTAAAAGGTTCTTAACCACATCACTTCTTCCCATCTTTTTAGGATGACTTCTTAGAGACTTATCCAGGAGACTTTTGCATTCCACTTCCATGCTCTGCATCTAAGGCTCAGTATTTTGTATTCAAATCCCAAACCTTTCAAAGATTGCCTTATGTCATTTAACATTCCTTAAAGTCACTGATCGTGTAGTTATCCCCTATTCTTCAAATATTTGATCATATTTCTTCTTGCTTGGGCAACTGTCTTTGGCTTCATTTTTTGAGAATGATATCTAATGACTGAAGGATCATTACAATCTATCTTCTTTGCAAACTTGGCTTCATCCATAGCTTTTTGTCTTTCCTCTTCATCCCATTATCTTGTAATCTATTCATCTCTTGCAATATGAGCTCTTTGTTCCTCATTCATTTGCTCTTCAAGTCTGATTGCTTCAGCATAACTCAACCTTTCTTGCTCAAGCTCCTTCTTAGACTTCTTCTTGGGCTCTTCCTCTATCATTATGGCTTTTCCTTTATCTTGTCTTGATCTTTTCTCTGCACTCCTTCTTGAATAGGTAACAGTTCCTCCAGCAGTACTAAGGTTTACCTCAGCAGTACTAACTATTGGAACTTCTTCACTAGCAGTACCTTTCTTTGCTCCAGCAGTACTAACTTCATCATTTGCTTTCTCACTGCCCTCTTAATCTTGAATGACTTCAGTTGGAGTCACTTCTTGAATGAATAGTTCAGTGTCAGTACTTGCTTTTTCTTGAACCTCTTCATCAGATAACTTCCTCCCCTGTTTGGAAGAATCATCTTCAAAGGCTTCATCATCTGAAAGAACAACCCTAGCTTGTCTCCTTGCTTTCCCAATCTTTATCTGAGACTCTAGCTTCTTGACCCTGAGAATAAGCTTAGTATAAGCAGAACTATAGGTTTTCTTTGTCTTCATCAAGTCAGCCTCCAAAACACCAATCCTGTCAGAAAGTGTGGTAACTAAATTCATCAATTCTTGAAGTTTCAAACTACCCTCATCACTTCCATGTGAGTGAACAGCATGGAGAGGTGAGTCATAGGGTGTAGGAAGATGGTGTTCTGTTCCAGGTTATGTTGGTGATGGTTGTGTGGGTGTGGGTTGAGTAGGTGAGGGTTGAGTAGGTGATGGTTGTGTAGGTGAGTAGGTGAGGGTTGAGTAGGTGATGGTTGTGTAGGTGAGGGTTGAGTAGGTGTTGGTGTATGAGCAGGGTCAGTTCAAGTGATGGTAAAAGGGCACGGGGAAGGTGAAGATGTGATTGGAAGGTGAAGTGAGGGTTCAGAACTCTAACATATTGGGGAATAAAGCAACCTCCAGGCATGAAAATCCCTTGGTATACCTCTTCATATTACTAAACACTTTCATACTAAGAGTGGAACATGATATATCTTTTGTGCTGTGAAGATGGTGTCTCTCTGTCTATCTAGGCCATATCTGAAGAACCTAGAGGTACATAAAAAACTTATGGGGACTAGAGATATTAACACCCATGTGCTCAAAGATCATTCTAAAAAATTAAACTTCGTAATTGGTGGCGAAAATATAATAGCAGCAGCAATATTACTACTAAACAGCTCCCAAGCAGTCTTCTTTTGGCTTAGGCAATGAAGAATATTATGAATAAAGAAAACCTCCATTGAGGTGAAAGGAACCTTTTTTGAAAGGTTAACTATCTGAGTCAGTGTGAATCCATAAGCGCCAATTGCTCAAAGATCTCTGTAGTTGGAATAGAAGTAATACCATCTTGATCAGCCAACTTGAGATGTCGCCGTAAAGAACCTTCGGTGATAGACAGTGAGTGACCATCAATAGTAGCATTTATCTTGACTTCTCCATTATCATCAGTAGAAGCCTCAGCAGACCTCCAAAATTGTTTGATAAACGAAACACAAACCTCTGGCTTCTTGGTAAGTGCATAGCAATGTGAGTTGTTTTTTTATTTTTTTCTTTGATTGAGAAAATCTATATCTAATGAAACCTTGCACTTCCGTAGATTTTTCCAGAACCGCTACCATGTTGGTGCTTGTCACAAAATCCAACTTGCAAGAAGTAAAACTGAGAGTAATGAGTGATATGATCGTGTATGTAAGTATGAAGGCTGGAGAAAGTTAATTGCAATTTAATAGAGAAAACAGAGAGATATTAGTTGACCAATATAAAGAAATTTGAAGTTATCGTGAATTAAACATTTGAATATATAGTTGATGCACGAAAGTCCAATTGGTCAAACCCCTATTCCATAGGTTTTGGGCAGAAATAATCTCAACGTACTCTATTAATTTAATGAAAAATCTGTTAGGCCCAAACAGTACTAAAACGGTCATCCAGCATTATTAACTTTGCCATATCAGTACTAAACTACGCCAGTAGTAATAACTTCTCTACCCATAAAGCAGTAAACGAAACTCCAAAGGTTAGGTAATACTAAAAGAAAACTTCACACAATCGCTCTTTCTGTTTTTTAGGCCTCACATTTCATCTCTCAATTCTTTTTCTCACTTTTCACTCTGCTAATTTTTCACACAGTTCTCTTTCTGTTTTTTTTGAGCTCACCAAATGTCTCCTCTTTTGTTTTTAGCTCACAAATTCACAGACATAAGTGTTAGTTTTGGCAAACTTACCAGCCATGAAACGGATTGAGGAGTCCTTTACCATAGCCGTTTGCTTTGGACAGCCATTTGCTTCAATTAGTAAAACATGGTGCAATAATAACCATATAGTTTTTGAGTAAACATCAACTATAAACGGATTTGTAGAGTCTTTACAATAGCCTTTTGCTTTGACTAGCCAATGCTTCATTGTAAAAATCATGGAGCATTGATGACCAATATAGTTTTTTGAGTAAAAACTAATCAACTATCAACGGATTTGAGAAGACCTCACCAGAAGCCGATTGCTCTGACTAGTCAATTCTTGATGTCTATTAGACGATGGTGAATTGATGACCATTTGTTGTGTGTGTCATAAACCAACACTTTTTAAGAACACCCAACATTTTGCCTCCCCGCAAATAATATCATAATTGAGTAACTAATTTCACTCATCATTGTTTATCCTGAAAGAATTAGCTTAAAAACCAAGAAAAACATAATCTAAAACATGTTCTTGATTAAACAGTATTAGTGTATACTATAGGATTAACATAGATACATAGAAATAACCAGCAGTACTAATTATAAGTAACAGTTTTAACAAACAATTTTAAATATAACTAGCAGTACTAATTAGAACTAGCAGTATTAATTTACAAAAACGTAACAGTACTAACTTTTACCAAGAAACTTTACAAAACAAACAAGAGAAATTGGTCCCTTAGGGATTGAGCATTCCAATACTTGAGACCAAGTCTTGAAATCTACCAGCATCAAAACCTTTCATAAGAAGATCTGCTACATTAAGTTGAGTGTTAATTTTAGCCATTTGAATTAACTTTTTAGCAATGCAATCTCTTATAAAGTGATGCCTAATCTCTATATGTTTTGTTTTAAAGTGTTGAACAGGATTTTCTATTATACAGATAGTAACTTAGGTATTAGTCATTGTAATAACAGTGGTTCAAAAAATTGTTACCCATATTCCAGCATTGGTTTTGGATCCAAGAACCTGTCATACAGTCAACTTGCAGCAGCCACAATATTCACTTCATTCAGTTTGTAGAAGTGGCAACTACAGTTTGTTTCTTGCATTGCCAAGAAATTAACCTATTTCCTAAAAATTAACAACCTCCAGTGGTTGACTTCCTATCAAGTATAGCTCCAGCATAGTCACTATCAGTGTAAGCAACTAACTCTAATGGAGAATCCTTAGAATACCAAAGACCTAGAGATGGTTTGCCTTTAAGGTATCTAAAGATTCTTTTGACAGCTAAGAGATGGGAAGTTTTTGGGGAAACCTAAAACCTTGCACATGCACATACTGCAAACATGATATCTGTCTGGATGCTTAATATTAACATCAAAGAGCCCAATCATAGATCTATAAAATAAAGGGATGCTCAAATCAACACATCGAGCATCTGCATCTTTAACCAAAGGCTTTTCCAAATCTGTGGGAGTGGAGGCAGACTTCACATCTGTGTAGTTGAACTTTCTCAAAATTTCATGGACATATTTATCTTGACTGATAAAGATGCCTTTTCTTTCTTCTCTGTTGGACACTGGCAATCCCAAAGAAGGCGAGTTCTCCCATAAACTCATTCTGAAACTAGCCTATCATAACTTCTCAAAACTCATCACAAAGCCTCCTTCTTGGGTAGATTCCTAAAATGATGTCATCAACATAGATTTGAACAAGCAATATATGCCCCTTTTGACTTTTGATGAATAAAGTTTGATCAATCTATCCTCTTTGAAATCTATTGCTCAAAAGATAAGTGGCCAATGTGTCATACCAAGCTCTGGGTGCTTGATGAAGTCCATATAGTGCTTTCACAACTTTAAATAACTTTATCAGGAGGCCAGATCTTCAAAACCTGGAGGTTAGACATACAAACACCTCCTCTTCATTAACCATATAGGAAAGCACTTTTTAGACATCCATTGGTAGACTGTAAAACCCATATAAGAAGCATAAGCCAGGAATATTCTTATTGCCTCAATTCTAGCCACTGGAGCAAAAGACTTCATCATAGTCAATACCACCCTCCTTCTTGATATGTCCTTGGCAACAATCTTTGATTTGTTCCTGATGCCAAATCCCCCTTCATCTTTCTTGTTTATGTAGACCCACATTGGTACCCATGCCCTATGACCTTTTTTAGGCAAGTCTACAAGAATCCCATACATTTTGCAGTTGAAACAATAGGAGTTCCTCCTCATTGCTTCCTACCCATCAGGATCACTAAGAGCTTTAAAACCTTTTGTTCTTCTGAGATAGGAAAAAACAAGCAAAAAGACCTTTTTATGAAGGTCATGGAGAGTCTTTTTCCTTCATAAAAGGCAACCAAGAAATCTAGTTCAGATACGAAGTTGTCATCCTTCTTAATGACAGAAGACTGCACATCACCAATCACATGATCAATTGGATGATCTTTGTGAATTCTTATATGAGGAGTGGAAGAAACTGCATAAGATGGTGAAAGGTTCCCTAATTCAATGTCTTGGTCCTCCACTTGTATGTCTTCAGATGTAGGAATTGGTCCCATCAAGTCTTCAGGAGTAGCAGTATTACTTCAGGAACAGCAGTACTAACTTCTCTACTACCAGTATTAACTTCTGGACTGGCAGTATTAACTTGTTGATCAGCAGTACCATTATCCTGAAGACTGCAATCATCATGAGTCCCATCTTGATCTTGTATTTGTGCATCAGCAACAGATTTGAGTGAAACATCATCAAAATATGAAGCCATCTCGTCCCAAATTGCATTGACATTACAATCTTGATCTGGTTTAACAAGGATGTGCTAGACCTCAGAAACTCCTTGTATACCTGCATAAACTATTAGAAAAAGTCCTGCAAACCACGTACATAATTCATTATTGGGTAAGAGAAACAAGATCAAACACCACTTTGGACCATTTGTTTTTTTTCCCCCCCCCTTCTAATATAAGGTTTTATTCTCTAAAACCCAAAATGCAAAGTTTTTCCTATACTTTTCTGTTCTATGTTGTATACCCTAAAGGCTTTGCTACTTAAGGAATCCCAACAAAGAACTTCATCACTTTTCCATCAAACTTGCCAACTTATCTAGTATTGCGAATACGTAACATGACATCCAAATGGTTTCATGAAGCCTATAGCTGGTTTAAGACCCTAAAGAGTGTCATAAGGAGTCCATGTTATGAGGCTTGACTATTTAAGACCCAATTCTATACATAGCCAAGCAGAAGAAACACATATGCCCAAATGTGGTAGGTAACTTATGAGTCAGCTAACATTGTTTCTAGCACCTCAATGAAGTCCTAGTCTTTCTTTCAGCTATAACATTTTGCTGAGGTTTCCTTGCTACAAGTATAATCTCTTTTAATACTTTTTTCTCTACAGAACTCATCCATCACATTGTTTTTAAATTCTGTCCCATTATCACTTCTGATTATTTTAACTTTCTTATCCACTAGATTTTCTATTTCTTTGATAAAGTTTTTAAGGATCTCACTAGTTTCATCCTTAGTTCTTAAAAAGAAAACCCATGAAAATCTACTATAATCATCAGTAACTACCAAGCAGTATTTTTTATGCATTAAACTTGTAACATTTCTCATTTTTTGTACGACTATATTAATGATCACTATTTATTTTAGTCTGATACGCGTTTACTTTTAATGTTTACTTTAAGCTAAAACCGCGTAGACTAGAAAAGAATCAATGAATGTAAACGTCACCAAATAAATTAAAGTTTACATCAACCAAGTAAGAAATCTTTATTGTGAAATTAATTATGTACCTTGCGTATTTTATTTATTGGTTCACCGGTAAAAGGGTGTACGTTTCGCGATAAAATACATTTGGACGCCACCCCGAAATACTAAGACATACCTAGAGACAAACCAATACCCTATTATAACCCTTAGACAAGAAATTAAATAGAATCGTGTGTTAATACCCTTTGATTTCCGAATTCGGGTAAGTAAACCCACAATAAATCGTCCTTGGTGATTTAATTGCTAGCAAAAATCCCCCTATTGATTTTAAGGGTACATGTACAAACTCTAAGCAATTAAAGATGGTACTTAATGTTCTAGTAACTAATACCTAGTGGTTAAGACTAAATTTGGTTGGGTCCTCCTTTTCCTTGGATACCGGATCACGACACACATAATACATAAACTTTCAGAATTTGGCTAGCTAAGTAAACATGTACCAAAAATCCTCTCAATAATACTTTGTACTCAAGAGGTTTAACTTAAAACAGTGAGTGATCACTAAATACCCCAAAAACCGCCCGCTATGGGTACGCTTCAGATTTAGGGTGTGGGACTAAGGAAAGTTAACTAAGCTCATTCCCAATAAATACACACTCACAACTACACTTAATACATTTTCCAAACTCTTAATACTCTCTCTCAAAGCTAAGAACCTTTTCTTTCCTCTCCATATCTTCGGGTTACAAATAAACGAGCCATACACGACCCACATTGGTCACTAAGGATTTAAGGATGACCCTTGACGATCAATAGAAGGCTGTCAAGACATTCACAGAGCTAGAAACTGGGAATACGAGCTTTGAAGGCTTAGGGCATCACACGTTTTAAGTATAAGGGTATCGGGTTGTCTCTCGATCCAAAACCAAGAGCTAGGGACTATTGTAAGTCATTCCAAGTCCTCTACATTGTCTTTCATACTCATATATCATTAATTGATCCTAGTTCACTTATATTTCGAGTTTAAAACTCAAGGTTACGTGAAACATGCATGGTTCGACCCATGCATGGTTCCACTAGTACACTTCCTTGTCACAAAACAACCTTGTTGTGGTGCCATAACATAAATAACTACACGTAAACAAATGAGTGTAAACCACGACATGAGGGTGTGGAAACATTATTTGACGTAAAGGATGTTTTGCATGTCTCTGGCCACGGTTAGAAAATGCTAGACGCTTGAATTAGGGTGCTAGACTATTTACCGAGGCCATACGTTACACTAATAAACCATTCGGGCCCTTAATGGACTAGTAGCTTATTACCGTGAGCCCAACGCAAGCCCATGAACCATAATAAGCCTAAATAGCTTATTGATAAGCTTTTGCGGCATAATGAGCTTAATATGGAACTAATAATCTTAATGAACCCTTGACATGCTCTTAGCCAAACGAACCCAGTGTTCACATCTAGCCCATTACCAGTCCATAAAAAAAGCCCTACGCCACGAACAGCTCCCACAACTTATTCGAAGAGCTTAAGAATCAACCCGATAAGCCTTTCTAATCCTAGAAAGGTCATTGGACCAAGGGTATTAAGTCCAAACCCCTAGAACCCATACCGTTTAGCTATCGGGCCCAATAGCCCCAACGTGAGCTTATACTTATCGGAATAAGCTCAAAATAAGCATACAAGGGCCTCCTAAGTGCTTAATTTGACCTCATGTACTTAACGACCTAATGGACCCAACAAGACCCTTAAAAACCGTTACCTGGCTTAACAGGCCCAAGCCGGCCAATGAAAACACTTATTAGCTTTGGCTTAAATTTGGATAAGCTGAAAAGAAAACAGTTGTTCGGCTTAATACAAGTTGGAAAAGCACTAGGAAAAGTCTAAAAACTCTAAACACCCTTATCGGGTTAAGCTATTGGGCCCATAAGCCCAATAAGCTCGAAATAAGCTTCAATAAGCTCACCGAGCTTATTTTAAGCTTAACAGCCCCACGTAAGCTTATTAACGACATTTAGACTTATTAAAACTATAACGGGCCTCTAAAAAGCTAAACGGACCTTAACGGGCCCAATATGGCCCGTTAAGCCAAAATAAGCTCGATAAGCTTATTTTTCAACCGAAACAATTTTTATAACTTAATTGAACTTAATAACTGAGAGACGACGCTTTGTTAAATTTTTATTTATAGAGCTAATGTGCTATTATCGCAAGTCAAGACTAAAAAACGTAAACTTCGAAACTTGAAGGGTTAGTTTGTTATTTTTCGAATTACAATAACTCTAGGGACTGTTTTGAAATATTCTGAAACTTAAGGATGGAAGTGTAACTATAAAAACCTAAACTATCTTTTTGTAAACTTAAGGGACTAATTGTGTCATTTCCGAAACTAAAAGGTTTAAAATATAAAAGTATATATTTATAAACCTAGGGACTAAAGTGTAACAACTAGAAACCTAAGGGTACGTTTGCGAAACAAAAGTGAATAAATAAAACACTTAACACGTCGGTCGAACATTAAGATATTCGGACATTGGACGGGTTTAATAACAAGTTAATAAATAAGTATATTTATTAATGACGATTTCACGTTTCTCGGGAACCATCGAAATTATAAATGCAATAACCTTGTGCAACATCGCACAAGTGATAACGGTATATATAAACTTAAAATGGAATTTAGTTATACAATGAGTCGTTAGTTTAAATGTGTAAGCTAAGACTTGACCGTACTTACTTAGGTACTTAACGGTGTGATCCACTGCTTACTTGGATATTTGTTATCCATTCAGAGAACTAACCACTTAGGTGAGTTCATAGCCCCAATGCCTTACATTTATTTAAATAAGAAATCAATCGCTTAGCATATCAACCCATCCTTGGGGTATAACATGCTTTTGTTTACAGAAACTGGACGCAAGTGAAACATTTTTAATATCATGATTACGTGTTTGCCTGAGTTACCATAACCCATTATGTCCATGATCATGAATTGTTAATTGCATAGACGTGATTGGAATTACATTGTGTGGGCGCAAATGTTATGGATAGAACTATTGGGTTGACAATCCCCGTTCGGGTGACTAGCTAACACTGGGAACAACGCATACCATTCGAATCTGGGATTTGCGGGTTAGCACATCATTCTAACGGACACCTGTTGGCAAATTATAATTGCATCCATACATGTCGAGCTTCGGTGTCATGAGCTTAGAAAACGTAATTAATTTTATGATGTTTGCATTTGTTGCTTAATTATACACATGGAAATCTTGCGGTCCTACCATCGATTTATACAAACCTATGAATTCACCAACTTTATGTTGACGTTTTAAGCATGTTTTTCAGGTCAATAAGGTACGGGGTGCGATGATACATTGAGTCAATAATTGATAGAGTCCAACACTTAAATTTGGGGTCTTATTACACGTTGGGGACAATTGTTATAAACCGAAATCTTTATCTATTTTGTTGAACATTTGAAGCCTGAGCTTATTTAACCAAACAAGTATTTGTTAATTCCAATGTATCTTTTCAAACGAACAGACGTTTAGGTAGCGTCTCTCAGATCTGCGCTATTGACCCAATAATGTAACGCCTTCGGATATTCAACATTCCGCTGCATACTCAGATTTGAGGGTGGTTACAGATTGGCCTCAGAGCCAAGGTTATAGAGAACCAGGTCAAAAGATTTTGTCTGAACTATAACCATTTCCAAAACTGTTTTCACAAATGGGATTTTGGCAAGGACATACATGCATTACATGTTTACGGATTAGACGCATATATGCTTACATGACATACATTGGTTAAGCATTAGTAGGGTACTAAGTGCTTACCTGATTAATATACGTGTATATAAATGATATTACCTATATTATTATAAGGACTTTAGTAGTAAAGCCTTACAAACATAGCATATCGAAATTTCTTATAAGAAATACTTATATAAGTTATTTTACTTTTTGCAGTAACCATGTCTTCTGCGACGTCTGATGTTACCTACACTTCCGTCTACACCGGACTCTGACCGTGCAGGGCTTTTCCTTTCTAGGAGCCGATTATGAGGAGATATCGGAGGGAGGCCATTCCACACGGGTCATCGTAACTAGGATACGACGGACTTCCGCTACAAAGCCAGTAGCCCCACCCAACACCAGATTTTAATACTCAGGTCCAGAAAACCCATCAGACACCACGCCAGTTCCTCCAGGAAAGGATGAGCCGTGACCAATGTTCAAACAGGCACATGACGCCTAAACTACGTGCCAGAGCCTATAATATCCCGAGTATATACCATTGTAGGACGACCATGAAGTTCGTTCCGGCTGAGACAGCCATACCACCTATTGATTCACCTACTACAGAGATCTCCCCCAATATGTTACTGAGTCGGATCCCGAGGAGGATCCAGAGGATATGAGGATGATGAGACAGAGGACTGTCCGGGATGACTACCCTAAGGACGAGATATGATGGAGATACGATGACGCGACTCAGTTAGGATGACGCCAGGGATGATGATGAGGGACGAGGAGGAGGAGGAGCACTGAGCTCCGGCTGACTATCTACTTACCATCATAACCTGCTGATGTGCCCCTGTTTTCCCCCCACCTGAGGAACAGAGCCTGTTATACCACATACCCTCTACACTGACTTACTGTTTGGGCTATGATTACTGTCTCGACCCCAAGCTTTTCCCTATCCTTCCAACCAGAGGCAAAGTTGAGAGACTTTTGAAACCAAGACTACCCCATCACCAACACCACCATATCTCACTACCACCGACACACTCTGACAGGGAAAAGCCTTGCTAGATGCACGGCCCAACCTGCTTATTCACGCACCTTTACCCACCATCATCTGGGGTCTAAACCCAAATCCAGACACTCAGGAAGAATCACCCAGACCCTCATCTGATGCAGTTACTACCGCATTACCACACCTCCACTACCACAAACTACACCATCTCTATCCATAGCATTCGACCTGATGACCGTAGGGATGATAATTCCCGATCTGAGCAGCCTCCCTGCAAGGGTTGTATTTGTGACACTATAGGCTCTATATATGAGATTCGGAGATAGTTCCCACTGCTATAACCTCTGCCAGAGGCAAGGATAGATTAAGGGTTTGTCAGCACAGTAGATTGCTGAAGAAGGTGACAATGGATTATGATGTTTGGGAACGGGATTTAGGATACTTGGGTAGATCCGGCAGAGGCAGTTCCAGAGATAGCACCTATGACCGTGGGAGAGGTCAACACTAGGGTCGTAGAGCTTGCTGAGCTCCATGAGCGGGATACACAGGACTTGTATGCCCTACTAGAGGATGCTCAGGATAGTAGGTCTTCGTATAGTCACAGCCGAGTCGATATAACTCGCTAGCGGTCGATTTACTTATTGGGGATAGGACGGACTCTCCAGGAGACCGATGTGATGGTGGAAGCGAGGCCTATGCTTCCCGCGAGGCTTGGGCTCGTTCGATAGGATTGAGCCAGGCGACTCATCAGGAGCTTCAGACCCATCGTGATCATGTGTATGCACATGAGACCTATCTACAGGCACACCAGACACAGCTACAGCTGCAGAGTACTCTCATTCAGACACAGCACCAGGTACACGAGACTCGCTTTCAGATGCAGCATGCTGAGTTAGCAGCACTTCGAGAGACTGATCGTAGGCGCCAGGACCAGATGGTAGAGCTCTCGAGTCATCAGAGACATGAGGCGAGAGATTGAGTCGACATGCAGGCTGAATTGTTATCACTGAAAAGCAAGAGCCACAGAGGAGAGCTAGACTGCCAAGACCAGAGGCCAGGAATCCAGATCCCTAGAGGCTTCTGGGGACGCCGATAGTCACATTTAGTGATTTATGTTATTGTATCTTGCTAGGTCATTGTACAGACATGTTAAGTATTAGGGGTTTTCCCCGCTAGCATAGCCTTAGATCTTTTGTATTGTATTATGTGTATTCAGAACGACCAATTTCATTAAAATTTTCAAAGTTATGAATGAAATGGATGTGTTACTTTGTACTATATACCTCTTTTGTGTTGATTATCTCATCTATATATTATTATATTCTGTCACATAACCTCATGTTTTGTCTTTTGTGATCTAGACAAATCATGGCACCTACACAGTGAGGAGGACCAAATACCCATGGTCCCAACGACACCAAACCCAAACAACATGACCCCCGAATACCTTCCAAAGCAATGACGACAAGCTCTCTTCGAAACTCCACCAATGTAGATGGCAGCCACAGTTCGCCCGGGATAACCGAAGGAACGAGCAAACTGTAAGTTCCTTGTTTTTTATGCCTGATTTCATGAAGAGCCAACCTTTGAACTTCAAAGGGCTTAAGGCGTGGTCGTTTAAAAACTCGATGATTGAAAAGATGGAGTCAGATTTCAATATCAGTGGTTGTGCCGTTGATAATTTAAGTTAAGTTTTGCCAACTCCTGCACTTTGTTATGTTGCTACCCCTTGACTTGTTGGAATGGTCAGATAAGAACCATTAGGTCCAGAGTGCATATGCCATGACTGGGAAGTACCAAGAGAAAGAATGACAGACAGTATTGTCCGCAGGGTGAAATCAAGAAACTAGAAATCGGGCTGTGGAACCTAAAAGTCAAGGGAAATGACGTTCCAGCATACACTGAACGTTTCTAAGAGTTAACCCTAATATGTACCAAGTTTGTTGCCAATGAAACCGAGAAGATTGACAAGTACCTCAGTCAGTGGACTCTGACAACATTTTATGGAACGCAAAGCTCCAAAACCCAAGACATTGGATGAGACTATTGAGTTGGCCAATGACTTGATGGACCGGAAACTCCTCACCTACGCGGAGAGACAATCTAACAACAAAAGAAGGGCTGATGATTCATCCAGAAACAACCATGGACACCCACAACAACCTTTCAAAAGGCAGAATGTTGCCAGAGTCTACAACATGGGGACAGGCGAAAGGAAGCCGTATAGGGGATCCTTGCCCAAGTGCAACAAGTGTCATCTCCACCACAATGGCCCGTGCACCCAGAGGTGCCACAAGTGCAACAAGATAGGGCACTTTGCTCGGGATTGCAGAAATACTGGTAACACAAATGTTGCTAACACTCAGAAGGGCAATGGGGCAACTCCCAAAGGGAATGGTTGTTTTGAGTGTGGAGCACCAGGACACTTCAAGAGGGATTGTCCAAAACTAAGAATAAAGATGAAGAATGGAATGCACAAAGGATGGGTTTAAGTGCATTTGGAAATGCAGAGAAGATGGGGAAATGCACCAGGAAACCCTAGATGCGAAAGTCGTCATGGTAACGTATCCTCATTTTTTTTTTTTTTTAAATAAACCACGATGCACTATCTTTATTCGACACTGGTGTGCCGATAGAAGTTTTATATCTATCCACTGCATTTAGGTTCCTTGATAACATCGCCCCAACTTTCATTAACAAATTGTTAAGATATGATGTCGAATTAGCCGATGGGAAATTAGTCAAGATAGACACCATTATACGAGGTTGCACCTTAAATTTCTTAGACCATCCGTTCAACATAGATCTAATGCCAGTAGAATTGGGTAGTTTCGATGTCATTATCGGTATGGACTGGTTAAGAAGATATCACGCTGTGATCGTATGCGATGAGAAACTTGTTCAAGTTCCCTACGGGAATGAAACCTTTGACTTTTTCGGAAACGTAAGTAGCGAACGGGAGAGAATCTCGGTAGACAGTTATCTCGTGTTCAAAAGCTCAAGAGTACATGCCAAAGGGATGCAGGTCTTTTTAGCACATATACCGCCAAGAAATGTAGGAGGACAAGTCGGAAAGGAAACAGATAGATGGGGGGGGGGGGGGGGGGGGGGGGGACAACCAATTGTCCATATTTTCCAGAGGAGTTTCCCGAGGACATAGCGCCGGTCTTCTCCAGCTCGAACCGTGGAATTCAAATCGACTTAATTCCAGGAGCCGCCCCCGTAGCTCAGCGACCCTATCAATTGGCCCCATCCGAATGATGGAATTTATCAGAACAATTACCAAGACTTTCTGACAAGGGTATCAAAAGGCCTAGTTCCTCGCCTTGGGAGCCCCGGTGCTTGTAATGTCAAAAAGAAGACGGTCGTTCAGATGTGCAAATAACAACCGCGGAGTAAAACAAACTGACAGTTAAAGAATCGTTATCCACGCCGAGGATCGACGATTTGTTTGAATCAACTTCAAGGATCCAGTATTTATTCGAAATAGATTTGAGATCCGGGTATCACCACTTAGAGTACGAGAACGACTCATTCCAAAGACGGCATTTTCGCACCTCGGTATGGCCATTCCAGTTCCAGGTTATGCCATTCGGGGCTGACAAACGCACTGCGGTATTCATGGACCTCATGAACCGAGTGTGCAAACCTTACTTGGAATAAGTTCGTAAATTGTCTTCATCGATGACATACTTATTTATTCAAAGGACGAAAGGGAGCATGAAGAACACCTTAAAGCAATTTTGGAATTGCTTAAGAAGGAGAAGTTGTACGCAAAGTTTTCAAAATGTGAATTTTGGATTCCGAAGGTACAATTTCTCGACATGTCATTGATAGTAGAGGTATACATTGGACCACGACAAGATATAGTCTAATCAAGGAATGTCATCTCCAAAGACACCAACGGAATCCGCTAAATTTCTAGGTCCTTGCTGGTTACTATCGAATTTCATTGCAGATTTTCGAAGATTGCTAAGTCAATGACGAAACTTACTCAGAAGGGAAATCAAGTTCGATTGGTGAGAAAGGAATATACGCTTTCCAGTTGATAAAGCGAAGTTGTGCAGTGCACAATTCTGGCTTTACCTGAAGGGAAACGAAGACTTATGTGGTATACAGGTGAAGCAGTCACACAAAGGCTTAGGTGCGGTTTAATGCAGAGGGAAGAATGTGATTGCCTACGCTTCTCGACAGTTAAAAGTTCACGAGAAGAACTACACCACTCCAACGATTTGGAACTTGGATCGGTAGTGTTTGCCCTAAGATATGGAGACACTATCTATACGTATACCAAGATTGCACCCGTGTTCACCGACCATAAAAAGGCCCCCCTACAACACATATCGACTCAGAAGGAGCTTTACAACATGAGGCAACGCCCGTTGGGCTAGAGTTTTCATATCGACTACCTGTGATATTCGTTATCATCCAGGGAAAGCAAACGTAGTGGCCGATGCGCTGAGCCGTAAAGAACGGATTGAGCCATTGCGGGTTCGAGCCTTAGTTATGACAATTGGTTTGGATCTTCCCAAACGAATACTAGAAGCTCAGATCGAAGCCCAGAAACCGGAGAACATCGTAAATGAAGACGTAGGAGGTATGATCCGAAGGGATATACCCAAGGAAAGATTGGAACCACGTGCCGATGGGACACTATGCTTACACAGCAGGAGTTGGATACCTTGCTATGGAGACTTAAGATCCGTGATTATGCACGAATCCCACAAGTCGAAATATTCTATCCATCCCGGTTCCGAAAAGATGTACCAAGATGTGAAGAAATTATTTTGGTGGCCAAACATGAAGGCTGACATCGCCACGTATGTTAGCAAATGCCTGACATGTGCAAGGGTCAAGGCCGAACATCAAAGGCCATCAGGATTGCTAGTACAACCAGAAATACCCGAGTGGAAGTGGGATAATATAACGATGGATTTTATCACCAAACTTCCTAGGTCGTCACAAGGTTTTGACACCATCTGGGTGATTGTGGATCGACTTACCAAATCTGCTCATTTCTTGCCAATAAGGGAAAATGATCCATTAGACAAATTGGCAAGGTTGTACTTAAACAGGATAGTAGCAAGACACAAGATACATGCCTCAATTATCTGTGATCATGATGGAAGATTTACTTCAAACTTCTGGAGATCATTCCAAAAAGCTTTGGGTACAGATATTAGTATGAGCACTGTGTATCATCCAGAAACTGACGGCCAAAGCAAGAGAACCATTCAAACTCTCGAGGACATGCTACGTGCTTGCGTGATCGATTTTGGCAAAGGTTGGGTTAAGCATTTTTTTTCTTTTGAAACCCTGGTATTAAGTACTGTTGATTTATAAAAAGGCCTTCTAATATGTGAATGTGACTTAGGTAAAGTATTTATTTTTAATTTTGAAACATTCACTCTATTTTTAGGGGTAGCAGTATTAACATTCTGCTTGGCAGTACTAACTGGTATTCTTCCAGACCTAGTTAAGACAGCAGTTGGAACAAATTTATTTTGATGATTTATTCTTTGAGTGTTGTTCCAAATTGGTCTAACTTCCTTATGACCAGTACCCTTTCTCAAAACAGATTCTTTAGGTATTTTCTTTTCATGAAAATCACAGTCTTTTATTAAATGATTGTGACTTCCACAAACAAAACAAGCTTTCTTAGTAAACCCAAAACCTAACCCCAGTTTTTGAGTCATCTTCCCATTCCAATCCTTTCTATCTACCTTAGGATTTTGAGTGACCATCCTAGGTTTTTCAGCTTGTTTATCAGATTTAACAGATTCATTCCTAGCTTTAGTAAACTCAATCTTTTTAAAACTAGGTTTGACTGCTGTTTGTAAATCCTTAGACTGAAAGACAACCTCATCATCACTATCCCATTCTTCAATAAGAACTTCACTAGATCTAACAAAATCAACTTTAGGCATTGCTACACTAATATTGCTAGTTTGAGTGACACTTGCTTCACCATTAGATATACTAGCACTAGTCTTGTTTGTTGTAGGCCTATAAACATAATCATCCTGTAACATTTCTTAATTTTAGGTCATTTTACGACTCCTATTATTAGTCACTATTTATTTTAGTCCGATACGCGTTTACTTTAAATTTTGCTTTTGAGCTGAATCGCGTAGACTAGAAATAACCATTTAATGTAAACGGTCATCAAATAAATTAAGGTTTACATCAACCAAGTAAGAGATAATTATTAAGAAGAAATTTTTTTACTTTGCTTGATTTATTTTTATTAGTCACGTAAAAGTGTTACGTTTCGCAATAAAAATACATTTGGACGCACCCCGGAAATACCTAGACTTACCTAGACTCAAACCAACACCCACTTTTATAACCTTAACACAAAATTAAGTCAATTTTTGTGTCAAATGCCCACTAGGGCCGGATATATACATATACATACCTAGGAAATCCTTAAAAATCTCCTAATGATCTCTAAGTACTTTGTACAAACCTTGTTTAATTAATGCATGTCCTAATGGTCTCCTAATGGCTATGTATCCATTGGTCAATAACCAATTCTTCCTTTTGACTCCTTTTAGCCGCGGTTAGCAAGGAAGAAACACACAAATCCTTGAGATTTGGAGAATCACACAAATCTTGTACATCACTAGCCTA
>BQNB010125864.1:0-19697 GCA_026074375.1 Tanacetum coccineum
AGGTACAAAAGCAAGTGATAATGCAGGTCAAGCTAGAAAGGAGACAGAACCCATCAAAAATTACATTTTGCTACCATTATGGCCTACTGATCCACCATATTCCTAAGATCCAAAGAGTTCTCAAGATGATGGATCCAAACCTTCAAGTGATGATGGAAAGAAGGTTGATGAGGATTCAAGAAAATAAAGTGAATGTAATGATCAAGAGAAGGAAGATAATGTTAACAGCACTAACAATGTTAATGCTGCTAGCATAAATAAAGTTAATGATGTTGGTGGAAAAAAAAAGCATTAAATTTCCTTTTGATCCAAATATGCTTGCTTTGGAAGATTATAGCATATTTAACTCCTCAAGAAATGATGAAGATGATGGTGCAGAGGCCGACATGAACAATTTAGATACAACAATCCAAGTCAACTACAAGAATTCATAAAGATCATCCTCTTGATCAAGTGATTGGAGATTTTCGATCAGCTATACAAACAAGAAAGATGTCAAAGAATTTAGAGGAACATGGGTTTGTTAGTACTATTTAACAAAGAACAAACCATAAAGACCTTCAAAATTGCTTGTTTGCTTGCTTTTTATCACAGAAAGAACCCAAAAAGGTAATTCATGCATTGAAGGATCCAAGCTGGATAGAGGCTATGCATGAAGAGCTTCTACAATTCAAGTTACAAGAAGTTTGGACTTTAGTGGATGTGCCATATGGAAAAAGGGCTGTAGACACTAAATAGGTTTTTAGGAATAAAAAGGATGAAAGGGGAATTGTGATAAGAAATAAAGCAAGATTGGTTACTTAAGGGTATACACAAGAAGAAGGGATTGACTATGATGAAGTCTTTGCCCATGTTGCAAGAATAAAGCAATTAGGCTATCTTTAGCTTATGCTTCATTTAAAGACTTTGTGGTGTATCAAATAGATGTAAAAAGTATTTTTCTCTATGGGAAGATTAAAGAAGAGGTAAAAGTGCTTTTCTCTATGGGAAGATTACAGAAGAAGTGTATGTATGTCAACCACCAGGATTTGAAGATCCAGACTTTCCTGATAGAGTATACAAGGTTGAAAAAACACTATATGGACTACATTAAGCTCCTAGAGCTTGGTATGAAACCTTGTCAACATATCTGTTAGACAATGAGTTTCAAAGAGCAAAATTTGACAAAACCTTATTCATCAAAAGGTACAAAGGTGATATTTTGCTAGTCCAAGTATATGTGGATGATATCATCTTTGGTTCAACAAAGAAAGAGTTGTGCAATGCATTTGAGAAGTTGATGCATGAGAAATTTCAGATGAGTTCTATGGGAGAACTTTCATTCTTCTTGGGTTTACAAGTACAGCAGAAGAAGGATGGCATATTGATTAGTCAAGTCAAAATATGTGGAAGAAATTTTAAAGAAATTTGGGTTTACAGAAGTCAAGACTGCAAGCACACCAATTGAAACTCAAAATCCTTTGCTCAAGGATTAAATGGTGAAGAAGTGGATGTTCATATGTATAGGTCAATGATTGGTTCATTAATGTATCTTACATCTTCAAGACCTGACATTATGTTTGCAGTGTGTGCCTGTGCTAGATACCAAGTCAATCCAAAGGTTTCACATCTTCATGCTGTGAAAAGTATTTTTAGGTACTTAAGAGGTCAATCAAAATTAGGCATTTGGTATCCAAAAGATTCTCCTTTTGATTTAGTAGCATACACTAATAGTGATTATGCTGAAGCAAGCTTAGATAGGAAGTCTACAATAGGAGGTTGTTAATTTCTTAGATGTAAATTAATATCATGGCAGTGCAAGAAACAGATAGTGGTTGCAAATTCCACAACAGAAGTTGAGTATGTGGCTGCTTCAAGTTGTTGTGGACAAGTGCTTTGGATTCAAAATCAACTACTTGATTATGGGTATAATTTTATGCATACCAAGATCTTTATTGACAATAACAATACTATTTGCATAATTAAAAATCCTATTTTTCATTTAAAAACAAAGCATATAGAGATTAGACATCACTCTTTTAGAGATTGCAATGAAAAGAAATTGATTCAAATGGTTAAAATCCATACTGACAAGAATATTGCATATTTGCTTACAAAAGCTTTTGATGTAAGTAGATTTCAATATTTGATTGCTAGTATTGGAATGTTAAATCTTTAAAATCTTTTATCTCTTTATGTTTTTGTAGAGTTTTGTATGAATTAGTATTGTTATTCATGTCATTAAAAGTTTTTGCTGTTAAGTATAATTAGTGTTGCTGGTTATACTTAATAATGTTGAGTTAATACTATTAGTTATACTTAATACTGCTGGTATAATTAATAGAGAAGAAGTGAGGTAAAAATAGAAAGAGAGTATGTGGTTATAAAAACAGAAAGAGAGTATGTGGTTATAAAAACAGACAGAGTAATTTGGGTGAGCTAAAAGAATTGAGAGAATTAAGTGAGCATAAAAACAGAAAAAGAGAGATGTGTGATATAAAAATAGACAGAGTGATTTGGTGAGAAAAAGAATTGAGAGAAATGGTGAGTTAAAAAACAGAAAAGAGAGTTGAATATATTAAAAAAAGACAGAGTGATTTGGTGAGAAAAAGAATTGAGAGACATGGTGAGTTGAAGAACAGAAAGAGAGTTGAATATATTAAAAATAGACAACGTGTTTGAAATGGAATTAGAGTTAATACTGGTGACTAAAAGTTAATGTTGCTAGGCATAAACTTACTGCTGCTGGTGAAAGTTAATGCTGTTAGGCATAAACTTACTACTGTTAGTGAAAGTTAATGCTGCTAGGCATAAACTTACTACTGCTGGTGAAAGTTAATGCTGCTAGGCATAAACTTACTACTGCTGGTGATGGTTAATGTTGTTGAGGGTATTTTCATAAATACTTCGATTAAGGGTTTCAATCACTCATTTAATCGATTTCACTCTTTCATATACTCTTTAACCATAAACCCTAACTTAATTTTATCATCCATCATCAAAACCCAAAACAATGACGACCCTAAAGTTTGCTGATACTCACAACATGGTCGCGTTTTTGTCTAAACCCGCTGAAAGTGAAGGGTTTGAACAAATTGTGGATTTTCTAAATGCAAACCCTATAAGATATGCACTAACGATCAATCCCCAATATTTATCATTTTTGCATTTAGAACAGTTTCTGGGCTTACTATCAAGGCAAAAACTGACAATGGGATTTTCGTTACATGCTAATGTGATGGGAAGAATGGTATAATCGATAACTGAATAATGTTGAGATAGATCTTCAACTGGAGATGCTGAGATGTTGATGTGTTACCCAATGCTACATCTTTGAACAACTTGATTAATGGGGGTTGAGCAGGGCGCTTTCCAAAAAACTCACTTTCTATAAATCATTCTTCTCCCAACAATGGAAATTCCTCATTCATACGATTTTACAATGTCTAAGTGCAAAGACTAATGCATGGAATGAGTTTAGTAGCACTATGGCATATGCAATCATCTGTTTAGCTACAAATCAGAAGTTTAACTTTTCAAAGTACATTTTTGAATGTATGCTTAAAAACCTGGAGAATATGTCTGGTAAATTTTTGATGTATCTAAGGTTTGTACAAGTCTTTTTGGATTAACAACTTGAAGGAATGTCAAGTCATAACAGAATTTATGTTACACCTTCTCACACTAAGAAGATTTTTGGTAACATGAGAAGGATAGGGAAAGGTTTTTCTAGAAGGGAAACACCATTATTCCAAACAATGGTGGTACAAGATCAAGCAGAAATGGGTGAAGGTTCAACAAATCCATTGATCCCCATCACACACCCACCATTATTCAACCATCAACATCCCAACCTTAAAAGAAACAAAAACTTAGGAAGCCAAAGAGAAAGGACACTCAGATACCTCAGTCTAGTAGTCCTACTGAACATGTAGCAGATGAGGCTGTTTATAAGGAGTTGGATGACAGTTTGGTGAGGGTTGCCTCTTATCTGCTTCTAGTTTAGAAGCAGATCAGTGACAGTCGCGGTAAAATCATAAGACCCGATCTTGGCAACACCGAATGAATCTGGTTCCTAAGGAACTACTTTAGGTGGTGGTCCTAGGCGCCAAGAAACCATGGGGAATACTACTGCTCGAACTAGGTTTGAAGTGCTATCTAACTTTCATGATCATACTTGCCAAGGGTTAAACACACTTCGAAGTGGTAGATTAGACGGAATACTTAATGTAATTGATGGGATTATGTTACCAATTTCTAACAAGAGTTCTTGATTTGGAGACTACGAAGACCACTCAAGCTAATGAGATTGCAAGTTTGAAAAGGAGGGTCAAGAAGCTTGAGAAGAAGAAGAGGTTAAGAACTCCTGGGCTTAAAAGACTATACAAGGTTGGTTTAAGAGCTAGGGTAGAATCCTCTGGAGATGAAGAAGATTTGGGTGAGGATGCATCCAAACAGGGGAGGATAAATGCTATTGATGCTAATGAAGACATTACCCTGGTTAATGATCAAGATGATGCTGATATGTTTGATGTGAACACTTTAGCTGGTGAGGAAGTATTTGTTGCAGAGCAAAGTGGAAATGTGTTGAGAAAGTAGTATGCTTGTTGATGTTGCAGAGTACAATTACAATTAGTGCTGCTACATTAACTGATGTTGATATTCTTTGGCTCAGCAATTGGCAGAGTTGAAGAGTGCAAAACCCAAAGGCTTGATAAGGTTGTGATACAAGAAACCAGAGTAGGGTATACAACTACAACCCCTAACAACAATATATCTGTTCCAAAAACCTCCATTGGACAAAGGCAAAGGGAATTTTGATTGAGAGCCCTGTGGCTGGAAAAAAGTGATGCTTATACAAGAAAGGGGCTTGAACTTAATAAGGCTTGTTGAAGAACTTACCTTCAGCTACAGTAAAGATGAAGAAGAATGAGGAAGAGAATGGTCTTGCCAGAGAAAAAATCAAACAAAATTAAAGAAGCCAAATAGCTTGAGTGATGTTCAGGCTAAAGTTGAAGCTGATTATCAGTTGGCTCAAAGACTGCAAGCTCAAGAGCAAGAAGAATTGACTAATGAAGAAAAGGCAAGATTATTTATACAATTCTTAGAGTAAAGAAGAAAACACTTTGCAGCTAAAAGAGCAGAAGAGAAGAGGAATAAACCACCAACCCAAGCTCAACAAAGAAAAATCATGTGTACTTACCTGAAGAATATGGAAGGAAAGAAGCCCAAAGACTTGAAGAACAAATCCTTTGATTATATTCAGAAGATGTTTGATAAAGCTTTCAAGAGGGTGAATACCTTTGTTGACTACAGGACTCAGTTGGTGGAAGAGAATTCCAAGAAGGCAAAAACAGAGCTGGAAGAGAATTTAAAGAAAACAGAAGCAGAAGTGATGGAAGGTAGTTCTAAGAGAGCAGGAGAAAAGTTGGAACAAGAAAGTATTAAGAAGCAGAAGCTGGACGAGGATAGAGAAACAGCAGAGCTTCAAAGTCTAATAAAAGTCATTCCAGATGAAGAATAGGTAGCAATTGATGATATATCTTTAGCTACTAAGCCTCCAAGCATTGTTGACCGGAAGATCCATAAAGAAGGAAAGAAAAGCTATTATCAAATAATAAGAGCTGATGGAAATTCACAAATGTACAGAGTCTTTGGTCAAATGCTTAAAAGTTTTAGCAAGGAAAACTAGGAAGATTTGTACAAGCTGGTAAAAGATAAATATGGATCAACAAGACCAGTGGAAGACTTAGATTTGATTTTATATGAAGATTTGAAGAAAATGTTTGAACCACATGTTGAAGATCAAGTATGGATGAATATTCAAGTGAGTACTTTAGTGTTGGATGGACTGTTATATGATTGTGTGGAGTTCATTCAGTAAGGATTATGGCATCGCAAATGTGTTACTATTCATTGTGTATGTCTGTGATAATAAAATGCTAAAGATCATAAAATAACCTAAAGACATAGTACGATATAAAGAGATATCCCCTTAAACCATCTACAATCATTGATATGATAAACAAGAAGCTTCAGGTTGATTATTTCAATGAAATGGCATTTCAGCTTCTTAAACTTCTCATAAAACAGCTTAAGAATCAATGAAGTATTTGGAAGCATCCTCCTGGTGATTAATGAAGCTTTTAAAGGAGAAACTTGATGATTTTAGAGATAAATATCAAGTTTAGAGGAGGATTATTGGGATTAAAAGACTTCTTGATGATCTTAGAGTTACTGCCGCTCAGTTAATGCTGTTTGTGTATAAGTTACTACTACTTAAAGATTAAGTCTGCTAAAAGAGTTTCTACTGTCAAAGAAAGGATAAAGACAGAAGAATGGATAAAGATTGTTTGGAGATCAAGATTACTTACGTGATAAGTATTAGTTATTTATAGAATAGATCATAGAGAATATTCTATGTCTTAGGAATATATTGTAAATCGACTAGGACTTCTTGGTGTATAAAAGGAGGTCCTAGGGCATAGAGTTTAAGATATCTCACGTACCAATATCACCAAAAATGAGTCATTCATAGAATTGTCATAGTTTCAAGGTTTTGTAACCCTAATACTAGGAGAGTATTCGTATTATTCTTAATAATATTGGAGCTATTATTACTTGTTAAATTGTGATTCTGTGTTACTATTTCATTAAGAATTCTTCTAATATTAAAGATTAGATTCCGAATAATCTTTTATACACTTAACAAAGTTTCTACTATAGTTGTGTTAGATTTATCTAATATAACTAAACCTTAAACAAGCTTAAGGAATTCGATCTATTGAAGTGGGATCCAACAAGAGGTATTCTACAACTAGGACAACAAGTGGTATCAGAGCCAAGTGGCTCATGATCTAGGATCTACAAGGTTTTACAATCGAAGAAAGAATATTTTGTATTCAAAGAAACCTAAAAAATTCGAATTTGGTTTCTATTTTCGTCACTTTTTGAACAACTGTGGTAAAAAGGGGATATCTCATTCGTTAACCGTTGGATCTTAACGAAATTTTTATTGAAGGTTCTTTACTCATAAAGGCATATTCTTACCGAAGGGATCTTCAATCTAAGCTTTTAATTGAAAGATATAAATTTTTGAAATCTGCTGCAGAAAAGTTGAAGTTGGTATGGTTTTACTTCTCTTTCATCATTGTTTTTAATAGTGTTCTTGTTATTGTTATTAGAAGTTTTTCTTTGAACACTTGGGTATTAAAGAGAAGGTATTGAGGAATGATGAGGATAAAGATGTTTGTGAAAATTAGGGTTTTAATTCTTAAATCATTTTTTTGGAAACCCTAATTTCTAAGAACCTTAAAAGTTGATGATGAATACGAAGTGTAATCACAGTAAAGGTGTATGACGTGGAAGTTAAGAGTTTGAGTTCAGGTTCTATGTAGAATGTTTATTGAAGTGGTTATCATGTTAATACATGATGAAATTTAATACGGCTTCTTACATGGTTACTTCTGCTCTTCAACAGATATTACGTTTGCACTAAGTTAATGCTACTAATGGAAAGTTTATTGCTAGTTGTGGTTAATATGCTAGTGTATTTTACTAATGATCAATCATTTTAATGTCCTCTTCTTGTTACTAATGCTTGGTATTGATTATCTACTGTTAGTCATTTTTAGTGTTTGCTCTTCATTGGATGGTACTATCATTGGGTATTCGTTATCTACTGTTGGTTAGTTATGAGTACAGTTCTTATGTTGATTCTTATTACTTTTGGTTCATGTGATGGTTAATATATAGTTTCACGGGAGAATATGATATATGCTTTAACCATTTAGATTTGTTAAATGCACCATTTGAGGGGAAGGTTTTCACTTATGCAAAACAATTTAACTTATGTAATAATTTTCTACGCTAAGTCATTATTACTAAAAAAAGTAGTTTAAGTTTCTAACTGTTCAATTCGTTATTTGTATTGGTTGCGTCATGGAGGGTTATTTGGAAGACATTGGAATGCTTGGATTTGAAGTTCAATATTATGGTTTGTAGTTGTTAAGATACAAAGTTGCATTTTGTTCACAATCATACTAATGGATAATGATAAAAATAGGAAGATGTTACAGAGATGATATGATATGATTTGCAACTTATTAAGTATGGTGGCATGGCATGGAACATGAATTGAAGGCTTCATTGTGTTGAAGAAGTATTAACAAGTTCATAGAGATCTTAAGTAAAGGGGAAGATTAGAATCTGTTTCATTCATGGAAGATCAAATTTGAAGATGTACAAGATGTTCAAGTGCTTAAGTTAAAGACAAAGCTTATTATTCAATAGAGGAAGATTACTGACGATTAAGCTACTATGGATCATCTTGGAATCAGTTTAACTGTTTGTTTTGTCATCATCAAATAGGGGAAGATTGTTGGGATTTATTGATTTGATGATACAAAAGGATCAAGATCGACATCATGGAATTCTAAAAGATAGAGGATTCTAGAAGACTTGCTTAAAAAGATAAAGATCAAGATTAGAAAAGATCAAGATTAGAAAAGATTTAGTTTCCTAATACAATTAGGTTTCCTTTGTAAGTCTAGATGGACTTTATATATAAAGAGATCCCTAGACATTGTTTGTGTTTATGTTTTTAATCATGTTTTAGGAAACACCAACGATCTCACCACTTGAGATTGTTATCCCTTTGTACGATCAAATGCAGATCGTTTCTAGCCCTAAGGTCAATGGTATCTTTGATCCTGTTACGTTAGGTAACATGTTCTATCATGATCAAATAGAATTGGGGCTTATGTGAATGTAAACCTTGTTAATAACATTGTCTTTGTTTAAATTCCATTGCGCAACAACAACCTTTGTTATTTTTATATATTATAGATCCTAGATGAGTTCTAAATGATCTTCACACTACCCTCTTGTCTTGCCTACTTCTCACCTCTCATGACCTTATCTAAACTATACAAGAAACCCACAATCACCTTCACCTTTATTTTTCATATCTTCTCCTCAAACCTATATACTTGGAGCACCTTATTCTTCTTTTCATTCCTCTAAGTATATCTACCTGAAGCACATACCATCTTCTCATATTCACATAATACCTTTTTGCTTCGACAAAAGGGGGAGAAGTTTACATAGTTTGTCATCATCAAAAAGGGGGAGATTGTTAGTGCAAATATTATGATATTTAATCTTTACAATCTCTTTATGTTTTGGTGATAACAAACATGTGACTTGTAATACATAACGTAAAGTGCGCAAGTTACTCGTAATCACAAATTGTCATGCTACTGCATCAAATATTAGACGTCTACAGTCTACAATAACACCGACATTTGTGTTGTACATGTCATTAATCACCGTTTAGTATATACAAACAACTTATAAACTTGAAGGTTGATCAAAGAAATTAGTTTTTGTCTCAAACTTTATATTTTTATTAATATAACATACTTTTTTCAAATTATTTATCGATTATTTTTGAATTATAAAGAAATGTTTTATTGGTAATTATTTTGTGTAGGCCAAGCGGTCCCCTAAAATAGTGTCACTTTGCACCAGATTTCACCTTCACACAAAAAGACAAAAAACAAGAGCGTCCAGTCTGGGCTTCTTTGGTCACTCTTAAATTTAGGCCAGCGGGCCTCATTAAGTAACGGCGGCTCTCATAATATATTGGGGACTGTCGTTTCCTGAAGACAGTTTTTTGCTCCTATAAAATAGGGGGTCTGCATTCAAACTATTTTTTACAACCATTTTGCATGAATTCTTTAGTATCTTATCTCTCTTTAGGATCTCCTTAAATTCTCTCATAAACTATGATCATTTACTTGTTTAATCTTGTTTAAATGTTATCAATCTTCTATCCTTTTTTTCTCTCAAGTGCAGAACAATGACTTTGTCATTGTTAAGATACGAAGTTTGTTAGTTAGGTAGTTCAATTTGTTTGTAAACATTGTTTACATTAGATCGTTTGTAAAGTCCAGTCTTCCAAGGTTCTAGTAGTGTGTTGATCGTATGGTGTGTTATTCAGAAGGGTTGATTTTGGGTGGTTCGAATTTGGGCCTGTAATCAATTCCATTAGTGTAGTGGTAGATTGGTTCTAGCTTAAGATTAGGATCGGCATCTAGTCTTAGTGGTCGGAATAATGTAAGCGAGCGTTTGTGTTTTAGCATTAAAACACAAGGTTTGTTATGTTGGACATAAAAATAGCGGGTTTGGTTGTACTCGAAGAAGAAACTGACATCTCGCTTAGAGTCAGAAAATCATTGAAGCAACTTGTATGGTTTGTTTTCTCCGCCAAGAAAGGGAGCTTTGTTGACTAGTAAGTAACTCTCGAGTTGGGTACTTCGGGGAGTGGTGTCTAGGGCGAAGAGGAGCGTCTGTGAGCGAACCACTATAAATCATTTTATGTATGGTTTGCATTTCACCTTTTACTTATCTCTTTACGCTTTTATTTACAATTTATCACTTTCTTTTTATATTTTGCATGGTTTGTGTTCATGATTGTATGGATTGGATGCGATTTTGTGTTAATTGTGATTGGTTTAGTACTTTGTAGTTTAATATTGTGTTGAGCTTGTTTTGTTAAGATTTTATTGTGTGTTAGTTCGTTGTAAAAACTATAATCGATAATTCTCATTTTACGTCATAACTTGATTGGAGATTTTGATACAAAAAGATTTAAAGTTTTTAATGAAAACGTATTTACCCCCCCCCCCTCTAAGTTTCCACATTTTGAAAAAAATCAATCTTGTGGAAAACCATTTTGTAACCATTCGAAATAAATCAGTGGTTTAGACAACCAACTGCGTATATATTCTGAACGATCTTAATTGCCAAGACATCGGATTTGCCTCCCAAAGTTGGTGTGTCGAATGATTTGACCAAAACCAGTCACTCACACTTTGGCCTCAAGTTAAGAAATCATCTTTTGCTAGCTTTTGATGTGTTATGTCACTGGCCTTCTAGGAAACTCCCAAAGCATGTGTCATTTCGTCACCAAGGGAATCTCTAGGCTCAACTGAACTTGCGTTCTCATAACTACTACCTAGAGGGATGCAAGAAAAAGACATAACTTTAAAAAGACAAAGCCTTGAATACCAAACCTAGTGTATAACAATCTGCTAGATTACCAAACACTACTAATGGTAATAAACGAAAACCTAGGAACCTTAATCAACAACCTAGGAATTGGCCACCATCCATGAGTAGTAGAGTATCAAATAGAACTGTTAACATAACAGGACCACCTAGAAATCAAAAGCCTTTCTTGAAGTCAAAAGACTTGGCATGTCTTACATGCAAAAAGTGCATTTATAGTGTAAATCATGATGAGTGCATCTTAAAATACCTCTCAAAGGTAAATTCTCGTGCCCCTGCACAAAAAAAGGATGCACATTACCATAAGACAACAAAGAGATATATACCCGTAGAAAAGAAAATTGATTTCTAGACAATGACAGACTAGATCCCATAGGATTAAAGGGTTTTTCCAAATAAAGCTTACTGTATATCTAAAAACAATGCCTCCTAGGTCTAGTCTTACATGGAAACCAACGGGTAGAATCTTTACTTATGTTGGTCTTAAGTGGATTCCCATTAAAAAGTCCATTGAAACCTGCTACAACACAAACGATAGTGCTTCACCATTAGGAAAGAAAAAAATTAATTCATTAAACTATATTTGTGCAAATATCGTCTTTGTTAGAGCAGGTACTCAAAGGCTCTAAACCCATTTTCTTCACATGGTTCATCTATATGGAAACATCTTATCTCGATCTTCTTTCTATAAACAATCCATTTTTTTTATGTTAGAAAGAAAATTTGAAAAAAGAAAATAAAAAAAATAAATTTCAAAAGAAAAATACAAAATAAAAAAAATCTTAAAAACAAAATACAAAATTAGAAATTTACAAATAATAACAAAAGAATCTTCTCGACATGTCTCTTAGAATCAATAACATTTACGTTCCTTGAAATGTCGATTAATATTGACTCGGGCGTGTAAATGAAGTTCGAGCAAGAGTTCAAAAGTTTCAAAACATGTCATTTCTAATTTTCTTAATGGCTTGTTATTTAAATATCAGATAACAACTCGGTCTTTAAAGAAAAAGAAAATGTATGCTTCAGTGCATTTATCCTTGACAACGAAAAGAGAAATCTTTTCAATCTTGAGCTATTAAATCAAAATATTCAAAGTTTAATAGCTCAAGTCAGTGACTTACAGTTACTTCAGACTGTAACTCGAACCTCAAATAAAGGAAAGTGTGCAATCATGTACATTTATCCTCACAATGAGAAGATAACAACTTCTCGGACTTGAGTTGTCACAAAAAGTCAATTCAAAAGACATTCAAAGTCTTTTCGAGCTCAAGTAACATTAGTTTTTCAAAACACGTTGAACATAATTTTTCAAGAATTTCTCAAAAGGTTCTTCAAAATCTTTCAAAATTTGTAGTGTTTCGACACTCCTCCTCAGCAGTCTTTAAAAGTTGAATCTTTTTTTATAGTGTAATCCATGTTAAGGGGAGTCTTTTAAAACCAAGTTTTATGTGTTTAGACACTACTTCGAATGATATATTTTGTGTGTCTAAAACATTTCAAATGTTTTTTAAACAAAGAAGATGTTAAATGTCATTGATATTTAAACATCTTTTGTTATTCTATACAAGTAGCTCAAACTCAATTACACATGGAATTTACAAAGTCATAATCCTATTCTCTTAATTGGTGTGATATGTGTAAAATTGAGGGGAGCCAAAGAAAAAGTTCCATTAATTCATGCTATGTAGGTGTCAACATTTTTCTCCCCATGAAATATTTTCATGTCTCAAATTTTAATCAAGTGGTATAAAAATTATAAGAGATTAGTTATTTCTATAGAGGGGAGAAAATATGATTAAAATGTGATCTCGAAAGAAATAAGTGATCTAAAGACTCAAAAGTGCTTTATACTTTTACCCATATGTGCGAAACACTTTCATTTATCGCATTGCACGTGGTGAAGGGGAGTCTTTCAAAAGATGAAACTTTTAAAGTGTAAAAAGTTTTGATTAATCTATCAAACACTTTGATTGATTTTTAATGGTTTTATGGTGAAGATCAAATACCCAACAACATTTAATCACGACGATTTGAATTCATAAGGTGGTTAGGTTAGGTATTAGTCCTATGTTCAGCAAGAGAACCACGTGGGATCTACCCAGGACACATATTAGAAATAGCAGTCTTTAGGTCTGATTGGAGATTAATGAGATTAAGGGATAATGGCCGATAGATTGAGCTAACACTGGAATATTCACAACAAGGTGTTGAGTAAAGATGTTTGTAAGCATTGAAGGGGTTGAAGAATTAAAAAAAAAAAATAGAAATGTAAAGATAAAGGGTCTAAAGAAAGAAGCCCTCCATACAACTTTAGGCAAAAACCGGGTCATACATAATCTATCAGATTCACAAAGATGAATTCTGGTATTGAAGAAAAGACATCATGAACCCAGTGATGCAATGCACAACCCTTCCCAGCCATTCGAATTTCTCTCAAAAGAGATTTGTCTCATTTGTCACGGAGATACACACGTTATCTATTGACATCCCACTCCGAGAATGTTGATATTAAAAAGGTGGCAGTCTGCTCCAGTGTCACACCCCCACCAAGGTGGAAACGCGAGGTGTAACATATCAATAAACATTCCACAAATGGTGATAATAAAAAACCATACATTATTTATTAAAAGTATGGTATTCTGAATTACAACATCTTTAGAACAAATTTAAAAAAGTACTGAAACATCTAAGTTGTTTATATATCCGAATATGGATATCAAAAGTCCAAGGTTATTGCAATTATGTAGAATCTTGACACAACAGAAATACACAGGCTCTTAAGTTTCTAACTTAGGAACGTCACCTGAAAAGCATGATAAAACGGTCAACTATCGAAATAGTTGGTGAGCTCTCAAGATTTTATACACAAAATGTAGTTTTAGATAAAGAGTAGATGTCCGATAAAATTTTGCCAACTCAATGCCAAGTTATCAAAAACAGTTATCCAAACCAAAAATCAGTTTCCAAATAAGTTGAGTGTCCAAAACAAATCAATGTAGAGGCACTACTTAAACGTATTCAGCTTAACCGTTCCAACATCCATTCAAGTTCTAGTTGTATAGTGTGGCACAAACACTTAGTACTATGCACCCTTGTATGGGGAGTGGGGAGGGGCTAATCTCCTAATAGCGCTATCCATAAGTACTACGTCTCAATCCCGATGAGGGGGATAATGAATTAAAAGTAATGGCGGGTTCCAAGCATACAACAACATACATGCCAAGTTCAAGTTCAACATGTTTCCAAAGATCAAAAAGTTCAAATCAAGTTCTATATGTTCAAAACAAGTTAAAGTTCAAATGTGCTCAAAAGATCAAGTACTTCAAAGTAAGAGTATAAAAACGACACATCGTGCTTTCCATCCCAAAACATTTAAAACATGTATGAAAAAGGGGATGTGAGAAACTCACCAAATGGGGATACCAAGATGAAAGTAACAAAGAAAAGCAGCGATGACAAAACCCAACCACGACCTATTAATAATAATAATATATTATTAATATTCAATTATGTAAAATATGCAACCCATTATAATTACGTTATATGCATGTCAATTCGTACATTAGGAATCCATGAGACTACACTTCGCTTTTTATTTCCATTGGTTATCCATTTTCTGAAAATTGTGCCGTTTTACTAGCAATTAGTTATCGCTTAACGACTTGCCAAACAACCTCAACACTTGCTTATACTCCATCTTCAGGTTTCTATGTATATTGATTTACTACTATGTTTGCCCCAAAGATTCTAAGCAAGTTTTACCTTTCGTAAATACTAGCACACTATAACTAGTTTAAAATAGGTCTGCAGAAAGTTATCAAAAGTTTGGCAACAGCAGGCACCCTTAAACATTTTATAAAAATCTGAAAACAATACAGGAGGTCACACATATCATGTAAAATCTCCAGTTTAAATTGCGTCCAAAAATATTAAGTTTTGACCCGCCTGCACACAGCATCTTTACAAACGAAATTCTGGACAGCCAACGCAGTTTTAGCACTTAAACTTGTACAAAGGTTTTAATTAACTTTTACACTTTGAAAATCGACGAGGCCTAGTTCTTTGGAAAGTAGACTCGAAGTAGATAACTTTAGGGTCCTGAAAACCTAAAAAATCTTATGAAACGACGTTATGACATCCAAAAGTTGACCTAAATTCGGATATAAAAACTGTCATTTTCTGAAAATTGCCGAAACCATTTCCTAACTAAAATCGGCCATAACTTTTTCGTTTTTAAGAGTTAGAAGCTCTAATTTATACCAAATACGATCAATTGGACCGACATCTACATTTAGACACTAAAATCTTGGTTCTCAACATACTAAACCCGCTGATTTTTGGTTCAAACTTTCTGCCATAATCTATAGGTATCATTCAACCTCTTCAACATCAATTCAAGCTTCGTAAATCCTAAAACTAGCCTAATCCCCATTCTATAACACATCCACCATCATTCAAACACACAATCTTCACATGCGTTACATTCCACGGATTCCCAATTCACCCAAACTAACATGCATGTATATAATCTTTTATAACTTTAAAAGAAAAATAAAAAGGGTGAAAAATAGCTTACAATGCAATCAAAATAGAAGAATAACAAAGAAAACAATAAACCCTTGGGGGTTTATGTTCGTCCGAACACAATAGGCAAGGTAAAACCCAAAAAATTCAACTTTTGTTCACCCAAATCTTGTATATTATCTTCTTGATTAACCCTTGCTACTAATTAACCCTTTAATTCCATTAAATCCCTAAATCACAATTTTTGAAGAAAATTAGTGATTCATAAAGATTACTTGCATGTGAGATTTTTTTTTGTGGGGGATGATTGAGATTAATTATGGGAGCATTTTGGTGTAATAAGGAGTGATTTTGGTTGATTTTTAAAGATTATGGAGAGGGTTTTGGGTGATGTTTGCTCGAACAGTGGGGAAAGAAAGGGGGAAGCAGAAATTTTTAACGTTATGATCTATGTGGAGTGTGTGTTAGTCGACTTATATAAAAACTAAATGGGTGTTTGTTTAGTTTGGTTGGGTAAAAAAAATCAAAGAGACGGGCTTGGGTTTTTGAGAAATAAAAATGTAATTAAGGGATGTTTGTGTTGTTTTGGTGCCTGTTCGAACAATGGGATGGAGGGGAGGAAAGTTTTTGCGCCATAAAAATTTTTTTTTTATTACTAGCTTCACTCGTATCGTATTTATCTCGGGGCCTATGACTAACCTGACTCGTTAATTTTTGAATTTTGACTCGGTTTCGGCTTAACATAAATAAGAATAAAGAAAAATAGAATTTATCAACAAAATAAATTTAAAACGGCTCTCGAGGCTAAAATATGACGTTCGTTGATTTCTTGATCGATAATGTAAAAAATTCAAATGATAGATTCATGATTATTTAAAATGACGATTTTAACTAAATCGACTAAAAATAATAAAATAAATTCTATGAAATTAAAAGAAAATAGAATTTATAGGCTCCGAATAAATAGCGACGAGAAATATGAGTTGCATCAAAATCAAACGTTAATTGCTAAGAAAAATGTAACCACATAAAAGTGACTCCATATATTATTAAGAAAGTCGAATATGATACGTTTGCTTTCGGTTACTGACCTCAAAATTGACGGATGTCACAGTTTTCCCCTGTTAAAGGGAATTTCGTCATGAAATTTTAGTTGATCGTGCTAAGTCGCAGGACGCGAACAGTTGCGGATACTTGCGCTTCATCTCGTCTTCTCGTTCCCAAGTAAATTCTGGTCCTCTCCGAGATTTCCAACAAACTTTTACAATAGGAATCCGTCTCTTTTTCAGCTTCTTGACCTCACGATCCATAATTTCCATAGGTTCTTCAACAAAATGCAGTTTGTCATTGATCTTGACTTCTTCTAACGGTACGTGCAAAGTTACGTCAGCTAGGCATTTCTTCAAGTTTAACACGTGAAACGTGTTATGAACTCCCACAAGTTCTTGTGGTAAGCGCAACCGATAAGCTACTAGACCGACTCGTTCGACAATCTCGAACTAAAAGATTCACGAATACTATGATCCGGTAGTCTTGGTGAGTCAAACCACATGAAAGCCATTTTAGTGAGAGAGAGTAGAGAGATGGAAGATGAACTTATGATTTGATGGAAAATGGATGAAGGATACAAATGACTCAACAATGCCAAATGACTCAACCCCTCTATGGAAGCCATAGAGGGGTATATATAGCCCATACGCCTCTAAACTATACATAGTTGCCTATTCTAGTCCTCCCGTATGTGACTATGATAAACTATGGTAATTCTGTAATGTCGTCACGTAAAAGTGAATTCCTAATAATCTTCCCCCACGGGACGATTTACAGAATTACTTACAATAATTTCCTAACAAGTACATAATGATTAAGAACAAGAACTTCCATTTGAAGCTCATATGCTGATGAGTTCTGTGGTGTTTGATTCAAGTTGCACTCCAACATGAATCATCTAGTAGTACTTTGTATAGGAGAAATACTGTAATAGGCACGAACTAAGTAACCCATACACTTCTGGTTAAGGAGAAGCTTCTGAATTAGCTTCCCCCTAATTCATGCCACATAATCTTCATTTAGAAGCTTTTAAAGCTTCCCCCTAAATTAGCAATGAATCAGCTTCCCCCTAATTCATGCCGCATATTCTTTATTTAGAAGCTTTCAAAGCTTCCCCCAAACTAGCAATCCTCTCTTGAGCAGTTCCAAAGCTTTCTTACAAGCTTAGAATAATTAAGTGCACATCGGAATTGGTAGGATACCACATCAAATACTACTGCTCCTTTAAGAATAAGCTTAGTGATTGATCGTTTGGGGTAGGCGTTATCTGGATCAGCAACGTATCTTCTCACGCTTGAATAATTCTTCTCACAACACTTCCCCTTGGAAATTTAAATAATGCATACTAAAGTTCTCAAGATATCACTTCCACCTTGTGTCTGAAGAAATGTACCCAAAAGCCACAAGTTAAAGCGCTGATATTCTCTGCGGTTATGACATTTGTCTTCCCGGTATGGCCTAACAAAAAAAATTCAAGAAAGATGCCCTATATCAAGCTTTCAAGAAAAAGAAAGGCAAAGACTTAAGGGTGAATCTACTCCTTCACCCTTGCTGGTTTCGACACGTCGGAATCAGCAAAACCTTGGACGTACATTTACTTGAGTACTTGCGTGAAGAATAAATTAGCTCAGATCTAATCCGTAAGAATTAATTGCTAATCAAATCTTTACTCATAACCTCTCTCTGGATATCATTTTACCAACCTTTTTGTAGGCTATTTGAAGTAACCACTTGTGAAGTAAACCTGATATACCAAACTTGAAACTGAAGTAGAATTCCCCGTTCTTGTGACTTAAGCTTGCACTAATATTGGAAGAATAGTGAAGAGAAACTCAATACTTACCAAGCAAAGTATGAGACATTCATCACCCTTTACGATTATCCACAACGTCTTCTGCGTGTGACACTGAGAACTACAATGTATCTCCTTTAAGTGATAGTTAACTAGGCCTTCAACCATCCACCCCGACTGCTGGAAACTAGATAATCTAAGATTTCATCCAAATTCTTGAGCCCGAGCAAGTTATCATTGAACATCATGCATCCAACCAATTATGAATGACTAAATTTCGACTTCAAGATTAAATAAGTACACGCCTTCGTAAAATGCCACTTTAATCTCAAATAAGTGATACCCGATCAACTCCGTAGTCACTTAGAAAAAAAAATTCCAAATCTAGCCTTTAAGTTTCATGATTCTTTATCCAAACTGATCTCGGTCTCATCACATTGTCACTTTGTCATTACGAAGCACACATGTAGCCATTAATAACTAAATATAGCAAAAAATCATCCCAAATGAATCATTTAGCTAATATGAAACATTTAATCACTCTAGTTGTTATACCCGGCCCAAAGATGTGATAAGCAATACATCAACCTCAAGTATGATAAAAAATCACCTAGAGATGTAATTTGCTCACATCACCACAAACCTCAAATATAACTATAATCCACTTTTAGTTGAACATAACAACCCAATACGCTTAATAATTTTCAAGTGAAATCATCACAGCCCAATACCCTTTTGATTATTAAGGCCTAATATTTCTAGTCACACCAACCGGCCTAATTTTCTTTTTCATACCAAATTGTATTTGCAAAATTATTTTCAGCCTTGGTGGAATTTGATAAGAAGCCCATATTATAACCCTAAAGATTAGGGTATATAAATCTCACATAACCCTAATTTATCTCATAGAATAATCGCCACCATCTCTGATTTCACTTCTCATCCAAAATTAACGCACCCATTTCCTATTATCTCTTATCTCACAGCACAAAACGAAATACCCATCTACACATCCACTCTTCTAAACTTTTATCTCTGTTATCCCAGACATAAAAAACCATTACCCATTTTTCCTCTTTTATGAATCGAAGAACCAAACTGATGAAGTCCTTCAAAGGCTCGAAAGCTTATACCTTTTTAGTCTTTTGTGGTTCTATTAACGCTGAGCCAAGCACAAACAACAACCCTTTACAACATATATCCAAGAAGAACACGAGAGATTAAGGCTTCAAGATCTTGTTAACAAGGTCTCGGGTAGGTATTGTTTCGTATTGTT
>BQNB010125865.1:0-15368 GCA_026074375.1 Tanacetum coccineum
TTGATTTTAAGATCCGTGATAAAAAGGGTGCCGAAAACCTTGCAGCCGATCACCTCTTCGGTTTGAGAACCCCAACCTAGGAAAGCTAACCAAAGCAGACATTAGGGACTTATTCCCTGAAGAACAATTAATGGCTATCCCAGACAAGAGTAAAGAACCTTGTTACGCTGACTACGCCAATTACCTAACCAGTCATATACTGCCTTTCCGTTCTATCCGCCAAGAGAAGCAAAAGTTCTTCAACGATCTAAGGCATTACTTCTAGGATGAACCATTCCTATTCAATCAATGTGCGGACCAAATCATATGAAGGTGTGTCGTTGGAACTGAGGCAGCCCAAATCCTTAGGCAGTGTCATAGCGGCCCGTTAGGAGGGCATCATGGCATCGCCACAACTGTAAGGAAAGTCTTAAAAGCCAGATTCTACTTGCCTAACATCTTCCACGACGCGTAAAAATTAGTCCGAGCTTGCAACGCATGTCGACAAGCCGGCAACACTTCTTCAAGGGTTGAGACACCACAAAAATACATCCAAGTCTGCGAGATATTCAATGTTTGAGGAATAGACTTCATGGAGGTATTTCCATCATCGGACTGGAACAAATATATCCTTGTAGCTATCGATTATGTGTCTAAATGGGTGGAGGCTTAAGCCTTTCTTGCTAGCGATGTCCGAAACGTAGTGAACTTCCTTAAAAGATTATTTGCAAGATTTGGAATACCGAAGGCCTTGATAAGTGACAGGGGTACCTACTTCTGTAATTACAAGATGGAACGAGCAATGAAAAGGTATGGAGTAATCCATCGATTCCCCACCGCATATCACCCAAAAACTAACGGGCAGGTCAAAAACACAAACAGAGCGATCAAACGCATTCTTGAGAAAACCATCGGAAGCAATAAGAAAGAATGGTCCCATAAATTAGATGATGCATTGTGGGCATTCCGAACAGCGTTTAAAACCCCTTTAGGAACAACCCCATTTAGAATAAATTATGGCAAAGCATGTCAACTTCCTGTCGAACTTGAATACAAAGCCTAATGGGCCATTAAAACCTGTAACATGGACTTAACGAAAGCAGGAGCAAACAGGTTCTTGTAGATTAACGAGTTGGACGAATTAAGGCTCAATGCCTATGAATCCTCCATCTCTTATAAAGAAAGGATAAAGAGGTGGCACTACAAACGAATAAAAGTACCAACCGAGTATGAAAAGGGCGATAAGGTGCTTCTCTTTAATTCGCGCCTAAGGCTATTCCCAGGAAAGCTAAAGTCAAGATGGTATGGACCATTTTCAGTAAGCAAGGACATAAATGGAGCAATCAAACTTTACGATGAGAATGGAAGTGAATTCATCGTAAACAAACAACGTGTGAAGCCGTATCAAAAAGACGCCTTAAATGTTGGTAAAGATGACGATATCATACTTGAGGACGAAGGAGGAGTCACGTAAGGACGTGTGACTTCAAGTCTAGCTACAAGACCCATAAATAAAGAAAAGCACTTTTTGGGAGGCAACCCAATATTTATTTTCCCGCATTTAGGAGTGTCTTGTGTTTTAATTCTTTATCGTTTATTCTTTTATGTTTGAATTATTTTGTAATCATGCTTTGTTGTATTTTTAACTTCGTCTTATTAACAATCAAAGGTATTTTTCATAAAGTAAGTGTAGGGGAAAATATCTAGTTTATAAGAACCAATTCAAACATTTAAAATAAATTGTTTAGATTAATTCGCGTCAGTTTCGAGTCATATAATTGTAATGATTAATCTCAGGTTTTATGCAGTATTTAACACAGAATATAACTAATAAAATTACGTGCAGGAAATTTTTCAATAAAAACGAAGAAGAAATCTTCAAAGTGGCTGGAGAGGGCGTCACGCCCCCAACCATGTGAAAATTTGAAATTTTCAATTATTTTTGAAAAATAATTTGTACATATCTAAAATTTGTAATTTTCTTGTAAACCTACATAAACATATAATTATATCATCACTTTCATCCTATCTTTACTGCTTTCATAGAGTCAACCCTAAAGTTTCGTTGTATATATCATTATCTCGCCGATTTTACGCCAGGTGTAGTTGTCTTTGTCTTTAATTTACAAGTTATATTTAATAAGAAGAAGCTTGGAAGTTCTTAGGAAGTTTCATTGGACGATTCTTGGAGGATGATTTAACCAGTTATCATTTGTTTCTTCTCCATTATTGAGCAAACCAGGGGAGTACTAGTTTATTTTACTTGTTTTCTTTTCTCTTTATTCGTTTTACGAGTACTTTTAAAGAACATTGAAGACAATGTTCAACTTAAGTATAGGGGGAAATAAGCCTTAGAAACTATTCCTTCAATTGCCATTTGTTCTGTCCTTAAAATGATGGGTAATATATCGAAACATAGCATAGACGGTAATTTTGACCAATTTTGTTTTTTATGACACATACCGACGAAAACCGAGTATTATTAGCGTCTCATAGACAGGAATTTATATGACTAGAACAAAAACCCTCAGAATTCCACCCCAAACATGTGAGGTTCGCCCTTAGATCTATAGGAATTCGGGTATCCATTTTTGATACCCAAGATAGTTTATACCTTTAGCTTTCTTGAGTTAAGGTTCGAATGCAGTCATATGTGTCTATTCCGTCGTTACAGATGTGTACGTATGGTCTTTGTTGCCTTTTCTGGAGCACTGGTATCGGTATTAAATTATATGAGTGTACCGGTAGTGTATTAAATTTTAGAACTTGTTTTTGTGATGCATAATGAGAATTAGGATTTTCTAAATGATAAGAGGCACTAGGATTAACCAATGTTTTAAACCTGTAACTGTTATGATAGTCACCTCGATCATATAACTATCTCACACCCTTGCCATGCACTCATTTTTAGTGTAGGATACCCCTAGTGAAACCCTTCGGGCCTATCTTTTTTCATGGTTCTCGTAATTTTCCGGTTAATCCCAACTATTAATGAAGAGCATTGTCACCCTTGAACCAATTGTTACACCCAAATTGCCTTAGCCTACTTTGTATGTACTCGCTTTTAGTACATTATTGTTTTAACCCAAGTTAATTATTTGAGTACACAGTTACTAAGTCCTTATCATTGTAAATACAGTTTTGGGATGATTGGGATTCATGGTAGTTTTTATTTCGCGAAAGAATGGGGAAGAAAGGTTAAGTCAATACCCCCATATGTTTGTCAAATAATCTCCATGTTATATTGATCCACCTCAAATAGGGTCATTAGTTAGATTGTAATTATAAGTTCTAAAACTCAAGTGTAAGGGTACATATGTAAGCCCCAAGTGATGTATTATGTTCAACAAAAAGAGAAAAATATAAAAGAAAAAGAAAAGAGATTGATGTAGAGTTGTGTAGAGTTTGTATATCTTTGTCCGAGTTCTTGGCTTAGCAACCAAATCAGCGTGTAATCTTATAAATAATTAGCTAACCCTTTCACCTCAAATTCACCCAAAAACGCCACCCAAATATAACCCATCTGTTTCCGTTTCCATTTATATTAACTTACACCTACACCCCACAACTCTTTAAAAGACCTATTTGATAGTAATGACTAGTACTTACGCCAAGCGGTGGAGGTTTGATTCTTTACCAAGCTTATGGTAATTTATATGCTATGACAGGTAATGAGTGTTACTTATCCGTTTCTCATAATTGTTATAATTTTTTATACACCCGAGAGAAAGAGAGAATCCAAACACTTATGTGAGGTGCTTGTATATACTTTCAGTGCTTTTAATTACGAGGTCTAGGAGGTTGTGTTGTAAACTGATTTTAAAGAATAGGTTAAATGTCCCTAATATTGCTATTGTCTAGGTAGAAAAGCCCATTTGCTTGAGGACAAGCAAATCCCAAGTGTAGGGGTATTTGATGATGTGTCATTTTATACACTTTTCAGGGTCATTAACCCCTTAAATCATGCAAATATGCCCAAATTATGTGCTTAATCGTGTATTTTCATGTTTTTAGCATTTGGAGGAAATACACGTGACTTGGGCTCATTTGGAGAAGAAACAGACAAGACTACGACTCTACACCAAATCCTTTGGAGATACCATGCATACAGAACGTGGAGACTGCGTCCCGATTACTAAGCGACGGCATCAGGATTTTCATATCGACGGTGTCACGGATTTGGCGACAGCGTCAGAACGTAGCCGACTCAAAGTAGACCTAGAATCTTCGATGTGGCGACGGCGTCAGGGCTTCAACACGAAGCTGTCGCCCTATTTTTCCTATATATACAAAACCGATTTTAGGGTTTTAAGTGTGTAACTTTTGGTAGACGAACCCTAACTTTTATATTCGAGTTTGGCAGCTTTTAGGTCGTCTTTAGGGCCTCAAAACCCTATTGTAACAGTCTTTAATCCATATTTTAATCAAGTAAAATTCATTTATCCCTTTAATCTTTCAATATGTCTATGTATTGTTTGATTGATTTGTGTTCTTACCTTCTTATAACATGATAGGCTAGATCCATCAGTATTTACTTATGATTGCATGAAACTTATATTGTAGATCCTTTTATGTTGCTTCTTGTGATGGATGTGCGCGTTAGGCTTTAGAAAACTAGCCATAAGACATTAAATTGGCTTAGACGTCTAGGGAAACGCGAGTATGTAGAAAGGATACCATCGGTAACAGTCTTCATACTACCTTACCCCTAATATGGTTGATCCCTCTTAAGATATTTCAAATGCATTTAATATACTCTTAGGGGCCTTGTAATAGTCTTCATACTACCTTACTTGTGCGTTGCCTTAATGAAATATTACATAGACGGCGGGTTCGTGTAATTCGTTCATGATTTAGGAAATACTTACACAGATCATCACAAGTGTGACAAAGCAACAAGATTAGGAGAAGCAATCTGAGGAGTAATGCATGATTAAGTAAATACGTTCGTTTATCATATAGAAATCACCAAAGTAGTTTAGATTTATTTTATTATTATTAGTTTAATTAGATAAAACAAACCAACCTATCAAACAATGATTTTACCTGCTTTTTATAAAATAAAAATACAAAAAGAATCTTCTATCAACCCCGTAGACCTTTGTTAGATCTTATTCGAGCCTTCCCAACCTATTCCCCTAGAGAACGATAACAACCCCCGAGTCTTACCTTACTACACTACAACGGTTAGGTGCTCTGCCTAGGGAGTTGTAAAACTTCTTGTTGAAGTCCTACGACGACCGCATCACCCCTCCTTTTCTCCGCCTATTGACGCATAACGAAAACGTGCTATAAACCCTAACTAGGGTTCAAGTCGAAGCACAAAGAAAATAAAGACTAAAAGTCGTGAATTTTATTGATTATTGAATAACTACACAATAAACCCAAGCCCTATATTTATAGGAGAACTAAACTTGGTGAAAAAGGTAACAAGATTATTCTAGAATGAACAAAATATGGAAACCAAAAGAAAAGTCAATAAAGAAAATATGGAGAAGAAGAGTCAATAAACAAAATATAGAAACTATATTTTGTTATTAATATTAAAATTAATGATGTCTCCATCTTTAGGAGTAAGGTTACTTATGTTTAGCAGTAACATTACTCCTAGCAGTGCCCTTACTCTTGCCACGCTCTAGGTGATCCATATATTCCTCTGCTAGCTCTTGAATCATGTCCTCATCATTCCCCCTCTTTAGAAGAACTCGTCCTCGAATGATTTCCGTCATTCACGTCCTTGGAGTGAAATTCACATATTTCTGACACATTGAACGTCTTCGAAATACTCATAGTATTTGGCAAGTCCACCACATAAGCATTATCATTAATCTTTCGAAGTATTTTGTACGGACCATATTTTTTTGGTTGTAGCTTGCTATAAGTCCCAACTAAAAAATGTTCTTTGTGAAGAAACAACATTACCTCATCTCCTACTTGGAACAACATCTTTTGACGATGCTTATCTGCTGCAATTTTGTACTTAGCATTTGCTTCGGTAATGTTGGCTCACACAACCTCATGAGTAGCTTGAACTTCTTTCACCATCCTATTTGCTTGAACATTCTTCTTGCCTGGTAAATCAACTAAATTGACCACGTGCCTTGGAGAAGTCTGGTACACATCTTTAACGGGTGAAAATCCCGTGGAACTATGAACCACACTCTTATAAGAAAATTCAGCTTGTGCTAACGACACATCTCAAAGTTTAGGCTTTTCCCCACATAAGCAACGTATCATATTTCCCAATGTGCGATTGACTACTTCACTTTGATCGTCTGTTTGAGGATGAGCGGTACTACTAAAATTCAAAGATGTACCCAATCGTCTCCAAAGTGTCAACAAAAAATGAGCAAGAAACTTACTATCCCGATCCGAAATAATGGACTTTGGAACTCCATACAAACGAACCACATCTTGAAAGAACAACCTCGCAATATGTGCCGCATTCGAAGTCTTCTTATAAGGAATGAAATGTTCCCATCTTGGAAAACCTGTCAACAACAACAAACACATAATCGACTCCCCATTGAGTGCGAGGAATCCTAAGCACAAAATCCATCGAAATATCAACCCAAAGACTCTTAGGTTCGGGCAACGACATATAAAGACTTGTAATTTGTGCTTTAACCTTTCCTTCTTGACACACGACACATCTCTTCACGAAAGCTCCAACATCCCTTTTTAATTGAGGCCAATAAAATTGACTTTCTATACTAGAAATGGTCTTATCTAGGCCAAAATGAGCACACAATCCTCCCACATGTACCTCCTTAATCAATTGACTCCTAAGGTAAGTCTTAGGAATACACAAACGATTATCTTTAAATAAATAACCGTCAAGTAAGATACACTTTCACTTCACCATTGAAACAAGAAATAAAGATGAGAAAAAAAATAAAGAAGAGTAGAGAGAAGTTTAGAGAGAGTAAGTAAGAGAGAAAAAGAGATGGTTGATTAAACTTGTAAAAATACAAATGAGACCAACACCCTTTCCACACTTGGAGAGGGGTATTTATACTTAAACCATGGGCCGGCCAACTTGGGCTTTGTTGGGCCGAATGGTATTTTATCTTGGGTCGGGCTCAGGATTACTTTGGACCTTAGTCCGAAACACGTACAATATTAGATTAATTAACGAGCCCGATTCCCTTTTAGCCTATTACAATATATATTAAATAAAGACCGTGCTTCCATAATTCGTAGCCGAGCTTCCTTGTTCGGCTCAATATTTTGGGGCTAACAATCTCCCCTGAAGCGAGGCTTCTTGCAGATTCTGAGCTTTCATGTTCAAAAACATATTTTGAGGCTAACAATCTCCCCTAATGTGTGGTCTTTGAATTCTTGAGGTGAGATCTTGAATCTTGCTTCCTTGAACTTCTTGATATTGCTTTGTCGTTAAGTTCTTGAGTCTTTGGTCTTTATTATGTTGTAGGCTTGTTCCTTCATGTTGTGTGATCTTTGATCTTGAGCCTTTGTCATTGTCTTTCGAATTTGTCTTTGATTTCGAGATCTCTAAATCTTTTCTTTGTTTATCTTGATCATCGTTGCCATCTTGCGATCTTGTGTCTGACAAACATGTATACTTTTGCATCATCTTGAAAGCTTCTAATATTTCCCGAAAGCTTGGTTTCTAAGGAGTTATCTTTAATATCAGAGTTTGCGAAAGTCTTTGTCTTTAATTCTTGAGCTTTCTTGATTCTTGAATATTGATGCTTATAGTATGTCTTTGTAGTTTGAGCATGAGCATGTGGTAGTGAATCCGACTTCAGCTGGAATGGGATATCGCCACCACCGTATAACCTGCAAGTTTACATTAGTGATAATCAACAGATATGGACGAGAGTGTCTTTGTCACTTCGTCGAATAAGGTTGCAATAACCACGGTTCCCCGTTAATCAGTATAAATACTGCCTGTGATTAGATAGAATTCAAATGAATCTTCTTGACAGGGTTTCGTAGCTGCACTAGCCGTTCTCGTTATTGGAGCGTCTCAAAGTAGACATCACGGTAAGAGGGAATCAGATAGTTACTATCTTCCTGATTAAACTGTCAATTCATTTTACTAGACCAAATTGATATCCAATTGACACAATCTTGATTCATATAGAATCTCGCAAGTCACCTACCAAGACCTTGTTTGATGTTGGCTTAAGTAGGATTTCCATCTTCATGGTGAATACTTAAGTATCACTTGGATGTTCTGTAAAAATCATAAGGATAATGCGTAGGACTCTTGTTAACAGCTTGTGAACTTATTGGTGTTCAACAAGTGTTTGTCATGGAATGTGTCCTAATGAGATTTATTATATTGATCTCTTGGCTCTAGACTCGATTAGTGCGTTTTGGTTTTAGTAATCGGAGGCTGGAGCAGACTGCCACCTATTCAATATCAACTAACTCGGAGTGAGAAAGTCAATAGAAGTCGTGTGTATCTTCGTGACAAATGAGACAAGTATCTTTTGAGAGAAACTTGAATGGCTAGGAAGGGTTGTGCATTGCATCACTGGGTCCATGACGTCTTTCTTCAATATCAGAATTCATCTTTGTAAAAACTGATAGATTATGTATTGACCCGGTTTCTGCCTAAAGTTGTATGGAGGGCTTCTTTCTTTAGACCCTTTATCCTTACATTTCTTTTTCATTCTTCAACCCTTTCAATGCTTACCAAGACGTCATTACTAACACCTTGTTGTGATTGTTCCAGTGTTAGCTCAATCTTAGTCGACATTATTCCCTTATTCTCATTTATCTCCAATCATACCTAAGGACTGCTATTTCTAACTATGGAGTGTCCTTGGGTAGATCCCTCCGGTTCTAGTTGGATCAAAGGACTAGTACCTAACCTAACCACCATATGACTTCAGAATCGTCGTGAAAATAAGATGTTGTTAGGTATAAGATCGAACCATAAAACCTTTTCCTAACCTAACCACCTATGACTTCAGAATCTCATGAATAAGATGTTGTTGGGTATGAGATCGTAACCATAAAACCTTTTCCGAAGAGCTTCAAGCACTTTGAGTCGATTAGATCACTTATTATTTTCAAGATCACATTTTAATTACAATTCTCCCCTTATTTTAAATACTAATTCACTTAGTTTTTGAAATACCATGTGATTTAAAATTTGTCTTGAAAAGTAACTGTGGGAAAAATATTTATTATTCTTAGCATAATATATGAAACATTAAACTTGCTACCAGCTTCCCCCCTTCAATTTTACATATGGTTTGACACCAAACAATGATGACCAGGTTGTAAAATGAATATAAAATTGAGGGTTAGCATTGTTGAGCACACACTATTAAAAGATTATGAATTGTCATTAAAGAATTATTGAAAAATTGTGCTCAATCACGAAATCATCTTATAACATACAATCTATTCCATTGTCATTGTTTGGATACATAAAATTGACATTTAAGAGATGTACCTAACACATTAAAAGGCTTTGTTTTATAAAGCTCCCCCTCGGAAATTAATTCACATAAATTGACATTCTACGAACTACAATTCTTTTAAAACATATTCGAGTAAGAGAGTGTTGAACACACAATTTTAACAAATACCACTTTTTATGGAGAAATACCACTAATTATATTGTAGACAATTTGACATTGAAAGTTATTTTTTAAAAATTGTGTTCAACATTTTGAAAAACATCATGTTAGAAGACTTCTCTTCTAACGCTAAGGATAAGTGCACTGAAACGTACGCTCTCCTTTATCGTTCGGGTCTAAGTTGCAATTTGAGAGCAATTACTAGTCATAAAGAAAAATAGAAATGACATATTTTGAAAGCATTTGAAACTCTTGCTCGAACTTTATTTACACGCCCGTGTCGATGTTAATCAACATTTCTAGGTACGTAAATGTTATCGATTCCAAGAGACATGTCGAGAGGATTCTTTTTGGAAATTTTTGATTTTTCTGATTTTGTATTTTCTTTTTGAAAATTTCTATTTTTGTATTTGGTTTTATAATAAATATTTACATGTTGACCTTAGCATTATTATGTGATGGTGGAATAGTAATTCTAACTCTTGTCGTGATGTAGCTGTCTTGTCTGCTAGAGGAACAACTTTTGGAACCAGCTTTGAAGTAGACGGTTCATTGATGTGGTCGTGAATTCCGAGTTCTAAACTGTTATGATCAGAAGTCATTGCTTGTTCATCATATCAGAATTCCTTGAAGCCCTGGTTTCTGAGATATCAGTCTTTTCAGCAACCAAACTCTAAGTCCTTCCTTTTTAGGATTGAAAGATGTACCTGCACTTAAGTTAAGAGTACATGCATTGACATCAAGAGTTTGTTCGCATTCATATTGGTTAGTGATATCTTCATTTGAACCATTTGTGGGTTCACTGTCAACCTTGGTTGTGCTAGATGTGAATTTCTTTCCAGTAGGAACCCACCTAAGACCAACATTTTTGAAAATTTTACCCGTCGGTTTCCACCTAAGATAAGATCTAAGAGTCATTGTTTTCTCATGCACAACATAAGTCTTTTTTATTGAAAACCTATGTCCTTTTGAGATTTATGTTTCTGGTTTCTTTGCAAAACTTGTTTGCTCTACGGGTTTGAATCTATTTGATGTCTTATTGGATGGAACCTTAGCACACGAGTTGACCGCTTTCAGGAATTTTGTTACACAAGAATCATGATTTGCATTAAAGATACATTTCTGACATGTCTAGCAAACAAAATGTTTAGAGTCAGAAAAATTCCTAGAATTCCTAGGGTGTTCTGCTATGGGCACAGTCTTTGTCGTTACGCAACTACTCTTAGATGCAGGCCAATTCCTAGAGTTTTAGTTATTGATCATAGGTTTTGGTTTGATACCATTAGCTGTGCTTTGTGATCTAGCAGAAGGCATCACACTAGGTTCTGAATTCCTATTGCTTTCTTGTGTCTTTTTCTTAGCTTCCTCTAGGTAGTGATTATGAACCATGTCATTTGAGCTATACCTAGATGAGCCAGGTGCAATCATGTGATGAGGTTTTGCACAAGCAGATTCTTTCCCCTTAGACAAATAATGTGTAGTGACTGGTTTTGACAACTCGTTATGTACATCGAATTGGGAGGCAAACCGTGGCTTTGAAATTCTAGGTCATTCAGACTTAAACGTAGTCGGTTGTCTAACAACTGATTAGTTTCTGTGTGGTTGTAAAACTGGTTTCCCCAAGATTGATGGTTTTGCAAACTTAGTATTCACACTATTTCCTTTTAATTTTCTTAACTTGTTTTTTAATGCTGCAATGGCAAACCCCTTTTCCTGAAGTTGAGCTTTGAATTCATCATTTTTAGCTATCAAAGAAGTTGTGTGTTCTATAGTCTTAGCTCTCGTTGTCTTGGTAGAATCAGACAGTTCTTTGTAATGCCTTTTCAAAGTCTCATTTTCCTTAAGTAATTTAGCCACTTTATGTTCCAATTCGATGTTTATTGTTTCAATTACATCTATGTCATGTTTAACCTTAGCTTCATTACTTTTTACTTTCGAAAATTGACCATGTTGCCCTTCTTTTAAAGCTTGATTTTGATATTTAAGTTCAAGATTAACACAATGTGCTTCCATTCTTAAAAAATCATTTTGAAATTGGGCAACGGTCTTTTGAGACAAATATTTTCATATTCGAGAGATTGATATGAGAGTTCAGTTATTTTGTGATCAGTTAATTTAGCAGGCAAAGGACGTGTGTCATGACATTTTTCAGCATTCTGGTCAACCTCTCCTTCATTATTGAATTCAGGTTGCTCAGTATGCTATTGTCCTGTAGCAAATAAATTATTATCATCAGACAATTGTACCTCAGCCATTCGCTCTTCATCATATATGGGTCTGATATCTACATCATCAGCATGTGCATCATTCCCTGATCTGCTGCTTGTATCCTGCTCTTTTAACTTTGTCCCACTGCTTTCTATGTCAACCAAACTAGCATCCAATGCTTTACTCGTATCAACCTTTTCTTATGTTGTCTGCTTCTGTCTTTCATTCACCCAGCTGTCATACTCTCTTTTATGTAGTGCTCTTTTATCAATTGACTTCTTAACAGATATCATGTGTTGGATCAGTGTATCACGGAATTCTAGAATCTCGAGTTGAGTGTATTGTAGAAAGTAGTTGCGTGTCATTACAACATATTCATCATCCAAATAAATCCGTGACTTAATGAACATCTGAAACTGTGTCTCGAGTACTTTAAAAGTAGTTATGGATCCAATCTCTTGAAATTCTTCGTTGTCAAGTTGCTTTTCAAGTTGATCCATGTTTAGGAACATTGTGCTTTTGAAAGTCTCTACATCTTGACCAAAGAGTGTCGCAAATGCGCGTTTGAATCCACACTCGGTTCGAGATCCTTTTAAGTCGTTGTTTGAAAGAAGCTTGAGGTGTGAATGAAGTTGTCGAAAAGATACCATGCAACTCTTTTTTGCTTTGTCTTGAATTTGTTGCATTTGTTGTTCTTCCGAATTCGAACACGAAGATAAAGTATCTTTCGTTTCCATTTTACCGTGAATTTTGAAGTGAAAATGATTTGTAGGATATTAAGTAGGTAAAGTGATTGTTGTTGTGGATTGAAATCAATTAACGTTCACGGGTTTATGATTTAAACCGAGAAAAGAGATGGAATCTTTTACGGGATTGTACAAAATCAAGAAGAAACCGTGAAACAATGATTAATTGTTGTTGAAATTGTTGTTTTTGTTGAAGAATTTGAGCTTTTGTTAACGATTGATGAGCTAAAACGATGAACGGTGCACAAACTTTCAACTTGAGATGATTAACGGTTGATTAGAACTCAAATAAGGACGAACGGTGCAATAACGATTCACGTTGGAGGATTAACAGGCTGAATTAGAACTATTAAGACTAACGGTGTAAGCCTAATTCAACAAAGATGACTAATAAACCACTAAAGGACGAACTGTGAAATTGTCAAAAGGTTTAGGGACTGCCTGTGTCATTTTCCAATTTCAGCTTATTAATTACCAAATTCCCTCCAAAATATTATCACTTTCGGTTTAAAACTATAATAAGCAACGAATGTGTTTATGATCTCGCGAAATGGTACGTTTATCTTCGGTAAGAAATGAATATACCACGATGATCGTAACAGGATCGCGATCACAATGGTAGTCGTTAGTGAAAGATAATAGAAATTGATATTGATTGGATTTATTTCATTACATAACAAAGCATGTCTATTTATAATAGAACATAGCTTTGGGAATAAGCTACTAAACCCTAGATCTAATGGACCTCAAGCCCACAATGGCTTGGGCCAATAATTTATGCGTCTAACACTCCCCCGCAGTTTGAACGGGGTCTTCGATACGGACAAACTAGATGAATGTTGAAGCCGAATCTTCTTCTCTTTTTCTTCTTTGTTGCTCGTTTGCACGGAGATTGACTTGTATTTGACGACATAATTGTATATATTGCTTCGCAGTTTCCTCCATTTTTTATGACGTTTGCTATTTTTTTTACGTCATGGCTTATTTTGCCTTTAGGAGGGAGCGGCAATTTGTTGGACAACTTTTGTTGTCAACGACAATGATCTTTAACAACGAAAACAATCAAATGAGAAAAAAGGGTTGATCTAGGCAACTCAACATTTTTTTTTGTGTTTTGACGGCTAGGATTTAGGGTATATTCATTGAATACGAAAAGTAAAATCCTAAATTAATAAAAACAATAAAGCGGAAAAAAAGCGAGATCCCACCGGATCACCGACAAGTAGCCGATGACCGGAGGATAGCAATTTTTATTGGTGGATCTTACCTAGAGCTGTGATACCATATTGAATGCTAATTTGATTCCTTGATTATTATTGATAACAACTATCCTATATATAGGATACAAGAGAACATTCTGGAATGATTACCATGGGCTTAGGCCCAATACAAATTAATGAATAATAAATGTCTTGACTTGACTTGAATGTTTGAATGTTGACTTGACTTTCAATGTTGACTAATACGCCCCCGCAGTTAGAGCGGGAGGAGGCCGTACGCTCAAACTGGAGCGAAAATCTTCAAACAAAGCTGAGGGAAGACCTTTGGTGAAGATATCAGCATACTGAAAACGAGATGGAACATGAAGAACCCGAACATGACCAGCTTTAACCATATCACGAACAAAGTGTATATCAATCTCAATATGTTTGGTGCGTTGGTGTTGAACCGGGTTGGCTGACATATAAACTGCACTAACGTTATCACAGTAAACCAGAGTAGCTGTCAAAAGAGGAGAGTGTAACTCACGAAGGAGATTACGAATCCATGCAGTTTCTGCAACAACATTAGCAACACCCCGGTATTCCGCTTCAGCACTAGAGCGAGAGATGGTGTGTTGTCGTTTAGCAGACCACGACAAAAGGTTATCACCTAGAAACACACAATAACCGGAAGTAGACCTGCGGGTGGAAGGGCAACCTGCCCAATCAGCATCAGTGTACCCAACTAAAGATGTAGTAGCGGAAGCATATAACTGAAGACCAAGCTCCAGGGTGCCCTGAACATAGCGCAGGATACATTTGAGAGCAGCAAAGTGCGGCTCCCTCGGATCATGCATATAAAGACAAACCTGTTGAACTGCATAGAACAAATCTGGGAGAGTAAAGGTAAGATACTTGAGCCCCCCTGCAAGACTACGGTATAAAGTAGGATCCTGAACAGGAACGCCGTCCGGACCCAATTTGGAGTCAGTGTCAATTGGTATCCGAGACGGGTTACAATTAACCATATGAGCTCGCTCAAGAAGCTGACGAGCATACTTCTTCTGAGACAAAAATAACCCTGTAGGATGACGAACAGCAGAGATGCCAAGAACTGGAGAAGAAGCTGTGAGGATAATATCGTCCACATATATAAGTAAATAAGCAACCTGAGAACCCTGTGTATATATAAACAATGAAAAATCACACTGACTAGAAGAAAAACTAGCCCGAGTGGCATAACCTGCAAACCGCTAGAACCAAGTACGATGTGCCTGTTTCAAACCATACAAAGACCTCTGCAAAAGACATACATGATTAGGATAACGAGAGTCAACAAAACCAGGGGGAGGCTGATGCATATACACTGTTAACATTAGATTCACCTTAAGAACACGGATCCGAAGGCATGGTAAAGTGAAAGAGAAATTGAGCCATGTTTATTAGAGAGAAAAGATGAGATATGGGAAGATGTGTGTGTTGAGAGAAAACACACACTTACACACTTTACAAATGTGAGTTTCACCCCTTCATGGAAGTATGAAGGGGGTATGGATACCACTTGTGTTCACGAAGGTTTTTGGAAAAACATTTTCCGTGATGGTCTTTGCTGCTGATGGTTGGGAGCTAACCCATGAAAATCTTGCCCGTACTAACCTGGCCTTTCTGCAGCC
>BQNB010125866.1:0-19697 GCA_026074375.1 Tanacetum coccineum
TACCTCCTATCTCTTCCACCATTATTTTCACGCACACATCTCACACATTTTTCTTATGAAATCTGAGATCCTACCCCTCCCCCTCCTTGCTTCCACGAAATCACCACCACACCACCACCCATACAAAATTTTTATTAAGATTTTCTACACTAGAACATCAAAGTTGGGGTCCAGGAAAAGTTTGGTTGAATTTCTTGAAGATTTGAAGTATTTCTTGATGTTTTCTCTTGAAGCTTTGATTAGGGTTTAGATAAATCAAGTAATTGATTGTATAATGAAGGGTTAGAAGAAAAATTGATTTTGGTTTGGGTGCTAATTGGGTTCGAAAATCAGCCCTTATCAAGGAAGGGTTTCTTGTGTTTTTAATCACTAGTTGATCATCCTTTGTAAGTCTCTAATCTTTGATTCTTGATTTCTTGATGGTCTTTGGCCATGAATTTTAATCTTTGATTCTGGAAATTTTTGTGTTTTTGGGTTTATGATTGTGTTCAATAATTAGGTATGGCATTGCATAAGGGTTTAGAGGAATTAAAATGGTGTTTGGATTGGATTTGTAAAAGTTTTTGGGACTATTTTTAGATCAGTAGCTAAACCGTTTCTTTGCAAAATATTTTTGACTTGTAGAGGTCTGGGAAAGTTAATAGGTTTGTAGATAAAGGTTTAAGGTACATGTGGTGAGTTGGATAGATTTTATCTCCTCCGGATGAGGAAGTTATGGCCGATTTACTAAAACTAGTCGAATCAGAACTAGTGTTTGGAAATGGAGATTAACTCCATGTTTTTGTGCAAAATCTTTAACAAGAAATCATGTCACCTGTAGAGGACACTTATAGGTACCACCTCCAACTGGTCTCACTTTAATAGCATCCGTATATTTCAAAATGCATCCGTTTGCGTAAGCTACAAAAGTTTGTCACACTTGCTTTGGGACTGTTTTGAAAAGTTAGATAGATTAGTGAGTATAGAAAGATTTTTGGCTTGGGGAGTTCTGGGAAAATCAATGGTGACCTAGGTATATATCTAAAGTCCACATATCCATTTAGATGGAGCAATAACTAGTTCGGATGGGTGAGAAATCACCATTTTACTAAAACGGGTCAGTTTGCGCAACCTGAATTTGAAACCTTAATAAGTCCAAAATTTTGTATACCAACACCCAAATTAGTAAAACTGTAGCTTCTAGGTATTGAGTTAACTTAAAATTTTCCATGTGTTTCATCCTCATCGGATGTACGGTTTAGGAGATATACTAGAAATGGTGAAGCGATAAATTTTGAGAAAGTAACTTGCACTTGTAATGAAGGGTAAATTAGTAATTTCACCCAGGTTCAAAAACTTTTTGGTTAGCAGGCCCCACATTTTTGGAAAATAGACTCGTAAGGCTTTCTGTACACGAAAACCTCATATTTTTATCAATTACGGATTTTGAATTATGCGCTTTCTAAGATGGGTAAATAAAGAAATAATTAGACGTAAAACTAGCGTGGGCACTTGTACAAATTATTGGTTTAGATGTAAACTTAAGTCATGTCTTAAAAGTGATATTAATTCAGATTAAGAGTTGTATTTTGAGTAACTTTGATCTATAAAGTTAGGACGCAATGCCATACTTGTACCGGTTAAAAAAAAAATTTATACAAATTTTCTTTTATTTCATTTTTATTTGTATGAGTGTTAGTTGTTTATTTTTCTAAGTCGCGTCGTTTATTTTTAGGTTGCTCTTAGGAGTACTTGCCTTACTTCAGCTTATATTGTTAATTTTGCCGTTTCGCTCAAGGTGAGTTCATAGTCCCTTTTTACTACTTACTGGTTTTACAAACTCTACGGGGTGAGATTACATGCTTGTTTTACTTTGAACACAAGTGATTTTCAAATTGTATGTTATCCTGCCTAAGTTACCACTATGCCACTTAAGTCCCCCTTTTTAATCATGAACCGTTAATTACTAATGTAGTAAGCGTGAGTGTTATGGGTAGATCTATCGGGGCTGACAATCCCCACCTAGAATTTCTGGTCACAAGTTGGCCATGGTGCATTTAACATTTGAGGAACTTGTAGGCCGTTTTGGCAGACACCCTATAATTTGTTTTGGGGCACTAACAGTTAAGGTTTCGGGGTCATGAACTTAGTGCAATAATATATGTTACTTATAGACTTGTTGAATTTGTTTCTCTTGTCTACACTACTAAATCTTGTGGTCCACTAAACTATTTGATTACAATAACATTACTCGATTTATTTAATCATTGTTGTATGATTAAAACCTATGAATTCACTCAACAATTCTGTTGACTTTTTAGCATGTTTTATCTCAGGTTTTCAGGTATTTTGCTCGGAGGGAAGCCGCACGGATATGTATTTAGGAGACTCTTCATTTTATACATCGATAAAATTTCTTTTGAAAATATTGTGTTGTAAAGAATTTCTATTATTAAATTCGATGAAAATTTTATCTAAACATTTTGTCATGTCTGAACACTTATGTTATTTTGACACTGTTGGGACCTGTTTGCAAACTCTGGCGTTTTTAATGTATCGAATATGAAACATTTTAAAATGTATTTTAAAACTTCTCATTTTGAGGCCATTTTCAGTGACTTGTACTTTGTGATTATGAAGTAGCACCCCATGTTGCCTTTCCGTTGTGTTTTGATTTTTGGGGGTGTTACAGATTGGTATCAGAGCACTGGTCATAGAGAACTGAGTCGTTTTCAAAACCTAGACTATGACTATTTTTCAAAATTTAGAGTCTCTCCTTGTTTAATTCGATATCTGTGCGCGCGTACTTCCTGGCTCCTTATATTTACTCCCTCGAGCATTACTATTAGTATTATATGGATAATGATTATATAATACTTGACTTTCTTTTTTATCTCTTACGATTATCTTCGAGATTACCGTTATTTATTTATATAAAAATAATTTATATAAATGTTGATTATTTTCGATCACTTACATCTACTTTCTCGTGTGACACTATATTTTTATATAAATGTTGTTTATATAAATACTAAAACTCTTCTCTTAAGACATTATGAGTGACACAATTGTCTCGTTTATTTTCAAGATGTTGTGAGTGATACAACGACCTCTAAAGCCTTCTCAAGACATTGTTAGCGATACAATGGTCTTTAAAACATCTCATGATTTTTCATAATACCATTTTAGACGATATTGAAACTCGACATAGTTTGTCGATCCTATTGGTTATATTACTAATCGACTACGAGTTTGGACACTCACTTCGTACTTTTGTAATGCATACGTCGTCGCGTAACCCCTCGCATAGAATCATGCCGGCAAATTTGAATACGACTATTAACTTGTCACCTCGTATATGGCGCCTTTGAACATCTACTTTTGGAACACGACTCATTAACGTCTTATTCTTTTTCTTTTCTCTCCTTGTGATTTTGGAGAATTATGCCACCAAGAAAACAATTGCCAAAGTTCAGCAGCTACCAAACAACACATAGTTCAACTTATAGCTGACACGCTCTTTTTCCTAGAGCGGAACGAGTCCCGAGATGCCAAAAACAAATCACGCATAAAGACCCTTGAGACAAATAACGCTAATGAAGGTCATGCCTTCCGACTAGAACATAATGGGGTACAACACAGTTAATGATGACCTTTTTATTTAAAACATTTCTTTGAAAACTTTCAATGTATCGTTTGCATTGTGGTACGGATATATCCACTCTCTTAATAATTAATTGTTTTCATAATTAATTTCTCGTATCTCATTTTAACATCCTTGATAAACCACTTCCTTATTATGTGCTTGTTCTAGCCATTTGATATTAACTCACTTTAATAATTAATTGTTTAAACAATTAATTCACCTATCTCGTTTAGCAGCTTTGATATATCATTTCTTTGATTTGTGCTCTTTCAACTATTGATACTAATTCTCTTATTTGCATTGGTTAATTTTACGAATGACTCTCTATAGTCTTTCATAATTCTTTACGATCGTTTCTTTTAATCGTTACTATATTCTAATATTCTTGACACATACTTCTATCATACCATTATTATGATCAATTGATCCTTTGTTTGACTTATTTTCTTTTACTATAGAATTTTCATACTTCCCAAATTCGTAATTGTTTATACTCAATCATTGTCTGTATTCTACTTATCTGTGGCATCATTAATACATTTGTACATATGTTCTTTTTACATGCTCTTTTAAGTCATTGACATATTCATATTTTGCATGCTCGCGATATACTTTATTGTTTCTTCATATACTCTTATTTATTCTTTCGCAAATGCTTTGCCTATTCTTTTTTCATAGATTTACTTATTCTTTAATATTTTGAGATTAATGATTAGTTATGCTTCTTATTTTCATAAAAATATTTAATAGCTTTTTTTATAGATTCTCATATCCTGAAATATCAAACTCATTATAAACATACTTGCATTTGCCATGCACTTCCTTTGTTAAGGTTAACAGATTATTTGATACCTTCGTTTGCATTAGTATTTGTACGAACGCCCAAATTCCAGTTTTCAAACTCTTGGTGATATAATGTACTTGATATTGTTATATGGCTTCTCTGATATAGGTATGAATATTAATTCGTTATGTTTTCGCTTGTTTTGTATTCGTACATATTTTCTCATCTTTTTCATAAGGATTTTTCTAACCACTGTAATCTGTACCTTCATGCACATTGCAAAAACATTTTATGCATTATACTTATATTTTTCTATATATCGATTTGTACTTGTTTAAATGTTTAGATTGAACCCTGTCAGATAACAAGTTTTGTTGACAGTAATCTGAAGATAGGAGACTCGAAGAACTTGGGATACAATACATATCGGTAAAAGGTGCACAGTCACCGGATCAAGCGAGCATATACAAAACTTAAAAACGTACCGCAGGAACTCTTTTGTATCCATAACGCCACTTAGCGTGTACGTCGTCCAGGAGTTACAAAGAGGTGAAATTTCGGGACGAAATTCTGTTTAAAGGAAGAAGACTGTGACAACGTTAAAAAATCAAGATAACAATCCATTCGTGATTGCATACATCCCATTTCATAATTTAAAGTTTCAGTTGATTTCATTTATTAATACTTATTGTGGGTCATTTTGAGCATATTACAGTTTTTATTTTTTGGAACAAATGTACTAGGATACTTGTGTGCCTTCTACAACTATGCGAATCTTACGGTTATCTGTCCTATTATTAGTTATTTGTATTCTTAAGTCAATAAGGTTAGGGGGTTTAGTGTAAAGTTAGCCTTCTAATTATAGCCTCATTAAGGTTGTTGGGTTTTTTCTACGTGCTCAAGCTCTTTCTCTTTGCCCTCAATCTCTTATCAAAAGGCAGGTAGAAGGGGGGAGTGGGTTTATAACTCTTTTTATTCTTTCAACTCTGTTTTGTGTCTCCACATCTCATCTCTATTAAAAGAAAGGTGAGTGGGGATGGGAGGTTTGTAGACTTTATTCTTTTCCTTGACTCAATATATAAACAATGTAATATTGAGGGATTATATTCTAGATTGCATCGTTTCTTTTTCTGTCATACAGTTATACTGATTGAGTTATGTTCGTCTTCAAGATCGGATTTTTTCCGCACTAGTAACCAGGTTGTAGGGTGATCGAATCTTACAAGTGGTATCAGAGCTCAGGTTCGCGGGTTCTCTGGTTAACTAGGATCTTCGAATCATGAAGAGGTCTATGGGTTTGTTGTTCAGTTTTTTCTAAAAGGAACATGAAGGGTTCTTGAATTCTATTTGGGCTACCCAGGTTATCGACAATTAATGTTTTTGGTACTGGTTGAGGTTTTGTTTTTTGACATCAAGAAGAGCAGCAGGGTGATATCAAGGTAGGTTAAAGGTTCTTTTCTTGAGTTACTTCGATTGTCGGAGGTTCCATCAGACAAGGTGTAGAAGACTTAAGGGAGTTATTGCACAAGGTACTTTGTTTGATTCGGTGTTGTGAGGTTTATATCACAAGGTTATCAGAATATATAATGGGTTGGAGTATAAGTCAAGACTTGATCGAGGTGCAAGGTTTAATTAGTGTTACAGTAGAAATTGTTTGTCTGACTAAAATAAAAGCACAACAAGGATTACTTCAAAAAGCGTCAGGTACTTTCTTGAATAAAGGGTTGTCGATTTGATTGGATGGTCTGATTTCCAAGGTTTAATCGATATTTGATTAAGAAGGGGTTTTGTATTTTTGAAGGTTATTGTTTTGACGATATCTAAAAGGTTTATTCTTAGGGTTATATCGATAAAGCGGGTTTTTTACAAACAAGTTACTTTGCTAGATCATGTTTTGTGTAGGTAAATTCACAAAAGGTTAAACGGTTAGCAAAGGGTTAAAAGATTTACTTTAAACGGTTTCTTGGTATTCAAGTCTTGGTGATTCTTGGAAAACAAGTAAGGCTTAGCTTTGTTTTGGGATTTAAGAAAAGTGATTACTTAGAGTACAAGGTATATCAAGGTTGAGACTTGAAGTGGAAAGATCGAAGCTTTAGGGTTTTCTAAAGGTTAGTAGATTAATCTTTACAAGAATAGGCTGGGGTTAATACACTGTCTTTAAGACTTGTGGTGTAATGTTGGTTAAAAAAGCAACTGGATAAGGTTTGAGGTTAAAATAAAAAACCACACAGGCTTGTGAGGACTTGTCGGTTTAAAGTTGGTTTAAAAGCAATGACAAGGTTTGTAGCAGGTTAAAGAAGAATGGCTAGTATGAATACTAGGTTTTAAAATCGAAAACTTGTGGGAATATTGTCCAAAAGCATGGAGGTTCAAAAAAACAAGTTGGGTCAAACAAACTTGGTCTTGGTGTTGAAAACAGGAGTCCATAGATTACGTGATTGAAAACCTTGTTTGGTTTGAGGTGGAAATGTATGGAGCTCAAGGGGTTCGTGTGAAGCTGAGGTTTTTTAGGTTTGTTATACAATGATACTGAGTGGCTCAAAGATGGTTTGAGGAAAGCAAACTTGAAGAGAGTGAAGACAACACGGATGTTGGTAAAGGAGCAAGAAAAGGAATATCATGACTGTTTCTGGGTGGAAGAACTATGATTTGGTAATGTTCTTAATTCTTGTAATCAAAGGTCTACACAACAATGTATGAAGAGTAGGGTTCGCCAAACATTTGGGTGTTACAGGGTCTACACTGTTATGGGTTAGTGATGAGACTAACGTGACACTCTTGCTAAGGCTTACATTGTTTTCTAATTAAGTCTTGTCGGTTCTAAGGTTTTTTGGGCGGAGGGAGGATACAACCAGCTCTACATATCTATGTGTATAGGTACCCTTCATCAGCGATTGGATTATGAAGCTATAGATATGTTGAGGTTTTTTGGGTTGGTTGCTAGTATATTAAGCAAGGGACTGCTTGATCCGGTTAAGGGTCAAGTGCATATTCTTGGGATACCACAAAAGTATAGTGGGTAATAAGCTTTGGAGGTTCAAAATTCCTTACTTCAATGGTAGTTTTTAAGGGTTTACTCAAGAATATGGGTTTCAATAAGAGTGGGTACTACAAGAAAACTTTCATTGGTTCTGGTGTAGGTACGGGTTCAATGCAGGTGTTGCATAGATTTGAGTTTGAGGTGGAACCGCTAGGAGATCATACATTTGAGGTGGAACCTCAGGTGGTAATGTCGTATCAAGGAGCTGGTTTACAGTGAGAAAGTCAAACCAAGATTTGATGGATATCAGTTAGCACGTGATTAGGGATCAATCACTAAATGTGAACTATTCGGGTTATAGAGAAGATAGTAATTAGGTGCTTTTGCAGTCTGCAGTGGAGAAGGATTTTTTGACTGAGTCATATTGACTTCATAATAACAGTTGCATTGTGAGGTAATATCCATGTGGAAGGTTGGGATTAAAAGGATTTATTTGGTATGCTCGGTCAGATGTCTGTATGTGTCTCGCAACTCGATTGCAGGAAATGCAGTGATGACAACGATGGCTATTACTTGGAGTATACACCAGGTATGTTCATACATCTATTTCTCTATATAGATGATATGGTTTTTTCTTGCGGATGCATGGCTGAGATCTGGGCTACCAAGGGGTTGCTGATAAAAGCTAAGGGGAAATGTATTGGTATGGAGATGTTATGGATCAGTGTGGTAATTACTAAGGTTGTTACAGTCCAGGTGTTTACAACGGGAAAAGTTTGGTACGTGGATTTGTTAGAGGTACACTCCGCATACTGTAGCTAGAGGGTTATAGTCTATCATGAGGGATTGTGAAGTGGAAAGAATGATATGTGGTCATAGATATATGCGGAATTTGGTTTGTTGTTATTTGCCGTGGAATGGTTTGGATGGGATTTGGGATTTTATGGATTTTACTTTGTTTCTTGGAGTCTTAAACTTTTAAACTATAAAATCATTCTATCCAAAATTAATCCTAATTTATTAAAAAATTTTGGATTTATTGGTGGTGTTTTTGTTGGTTGGATTGTGGAAATTTTTTGGTTGGGAGGTTGGATGGATTTTTTTTTTTTGGGTTGGTTGTGTTTTTTTTGGGTAGGTGGTGTTTGGTTTTTTGTTGTTTTTTTTTTATTTGGTTGGTTTTTGCATTTGTTGGAATAAATTGGTCCATATATCAAAATCTTTAATTTGTTTTTTTGGATAAGCCAGGAGTATCAGATGGTCTGAACTGTGATATTGTACTATTCATTGCAGAATTTGATTAGATGTGGGTTATGTTTCTGATATTGTTTGACGTGGATTAAAAACAGATGTACAAGTTTTTGTGGATTTTGACTATGACATGGGAAGATCGATCACTGTCATGGGTAAATAAATCAAGGTACGGGTTAATGATATTGGGAATGTTGCAGGTAGCTTGAAGTCCTTATTTTGTTAGCACATGAGGCTATTGGGTCAAAACAATGATAGTGGGTTTGTATTATGGACGTTTACATGAGCTTGGAAGGAAGGGAAATTATATCGCTAAGGGACTCTTGACATAGTCAAGATATGAGCTAAGGTTAGTAGCAGGTATTGCTACTGGTGCCTTGGTAAAAGGCGATTCCCGATTCGAGGTTCTAGCACAAGTCAAGGTTGTTGCGTATCGGTATTGACTAATAGTGATACTAAGGTGGAAATTGTTAGATTTAGTATTCACTTAAGTCAATAGTTGGTGTGGTTTAGTGAATAGTAGCTCTAATTGTCATAGCCTTATTAGGGTTGTCGGGATTTTTTGTCGTGTCGGCCAACCCATCCTCCTCCTTCATTCTAACTATAAAAAGAGATGAGGAAGGAATAGGGGTTTTATTCGTTTTTTTCTTAACCTAGTCCTGTTCTGTTTCTCCTTCCTCATACTCTATAAAAGGAGGTGAAAGAGGAGAGGGGGGGGGGGGTTGTACTTGTATTCTTTTTCTTACTCAATAAATATTGTATATATTGAGGGTTATTTTCTTATGCATTTGTATTTCTGCTTCTACATAATATGCTAGGTTGTGTTCGTCTGTCAAAGATCGGATATTTATTCAGCGCTGACTAGTTTAACCAGGTTGTTTAGGGTGAATCTGAATCTTTCGTCGTTATCGATTAAACGATATTGCTCAAAGGTATTAATACAAGTCGCTAATAATCAATAAAATAAACATAATACATTCACTTTTATGAACCTAGGTTACTTCATTCATTATAACTTGCATGTTTCCCGGTAAACCCGATATTTCGTTAACTTTTGCGTTTTTGCACTTATGCTTTTAATAACGGACTAAAAACACTTCAAGATCATATAATTATATAAATTTACTATTTTATATACCTCATATTATAACCACTTTATACATTTCTACCTATTACCGCAATTACACATTTCCATTTTCAACACTTAACCTTATACATTGGACTAATAAACTTTCACTTCCTTAATTTTATACACTTTGCGAACAATGGATTTTCACCAAATATAATAGTTAAATATTTTTAAAATTTTTCCCTCGCCCATGTAGGGTCCATCAATAACTGGAACTTATGTCCCCCCTCCCCCCCTTTTTACATCCAATGCAATACTGTTTTGCACTTTAATTACACTACATACCTCTTTATCTTTCCACCATTATTTTCACACACATATCTCACACATTTTTCTTAATGAAATGTGAGTTCATAACTCCCTCCCCTCCTGGCTGCCATCCATGAAATCACCACCACACCACCACCCATACAAAATTTGTATCAAGATTTTCTACACTAGAACATCAAAGTTGGGGTCCATGAAAAGTTTAATTGGATTTCTTAAAGATTTGAAGTATTTCTTGGTGTTTTCTCTTAAAGATTTGATTAGGGTTTAGATAAATCAAATAATTGATTGCATAAGGAAGGGTTAGAAGAAAATTTTATTTTGGTTTGTGTGCTAATTGGGTCCAAAAATCAGCCCTTGTCAAGGAAGGGTTTCTTGTGTTTTAAATCACTAGTTGATCATCCTTTGTAAGTCTCTAATATTTGATTCTTGATTTCTTAATGGTTTTTAGCCATGCATTTTAATCTTTGATTTTGGAAATTTTTGTGTTTTTGGGTTTATTATTATGTTCAATAATTAGGTATGGCATTGCATAAGGTTTTAGAGGAATTAAAATGGTGTTTGGATTGATTTTGTAAAAGTTTTTGGGATTGTTTTTAGATCAGTAGCTAAACAGGTTATTTGTGAAATATTTTTGTCTTGTAGAGGTCTGGGAAAGGTAACGGGGTTGTAGATAAAGGTTTAAGGTACATGTGGTGAGTTAGATGGATTTTTATCTCCTCCGGGTGAGGAAGTTATGGCTGATTTACTAAAACTAGTCGAATCAGGCCTAGTGTTTGGAAATGGAGCTTAACTCCATATTTTTTTGCAAAATCTTTGAAAAGAAATCATGTCACCTCTAGAGGAAACTTTTAGGTACTACCTCCAACTGGTCTCACTTTAATAGCATTCGTAGATTTCAAAATGCACCCGTTTGCGTAAGCTACAAAAGTTTGTCACACTTGCTTTGGGACTGTTTTGAAAAGTTAGATAGATTAGTGAGTATACAAAGATTTTTGGCTTGGGGAGTTCTGGGAAAATTAATGGTGACCTAGGTATATATATAAAGTCCACATATCCATTTGTATGGAGTGATAACTATTTCAGATGGGTGAGAAATCATCATTATACTAAAACGGGTCAGTTTGCGCAACCTAAATTTGAAACCTTAATAAGTCCAAAATTTTGTATACCAACACCCAATCTAGTAAAACTATAGCTTTTAGGTATTGAGTCAACTTAAATTTGGCCGTGTGTTACATCCTCATCGGATGTACAGTTTAGGAGATATACTAGAAATGGTGAAGTGATAAATTTCAAAAAATAACATGCACTTGTAATGAAGGGTAAATTAGTAATTTCACCCAGGTTTAAAAACTTTTTGGTTAGTAGGCCCCACATTTCTGGAAAATAGACTCGTAAGGCTTTCTGTACACGAAAACCTTATATTTTTTTATCAATTACGGATTTTGAATTATGCGCTTTCTAAGATGGGTAAATTTTAGAATTTGGGTAAATAAAGAAATAATTAGACGTAAAACTAGCGTGGGCACTTGTAGAAATTATTGGTTAAGATGTAAACTTAAGAAATGTCTTAGAAGTGATATTAATTCAGATTAGGAGTTGTGTTTTGAATAATTTTGACCTATAAATTTAGGACGCGATGCCATACTTGTTCCGGTTAAAGAAAAAGTTTTATATAATTTTTCTTTTATTTCATTTACATTTGTGTGAGTGTTAGTTGTTTATTTTGCTAAGTTGCGCCATTTATTTTAGGTTGCACTTAGGGTGTTCGATTTACTCCAGCGTCTATATTGTTGATTTTTCCGTTTCGCATAAGGTGAGTTTCATATTGATTTTTTGTTCGTTTCGCTCATGGTGAGTTCATAGCCCCCTTTTTTTTACGACTTACTCGGTTTTTCAAACTTCGGGGTTGGAGATTACATGCTTGTTTTCTTTGGACACAAAGTTGTTTTTCAAATATGTATGCTATCCAGATTTTGCCTGTGTCATTTTTAATTGCTAATGTTACCTCTATGCTACTAAGTCCCCCTTTCTTAAGCAGAGAAACGTTAATTACTAATGTAGTATGACGTTGAGTGGTTATGTGGTAGATCTTATACGGGGACTGACAATCCCCACTTGGAATTTTAGGTACCAGTTGGCCATTGTGCATTTAGTCATTTGAGGAACTGTAAGCTGTTTTGGCAGACACCCTATAATTTTTTTGGGGCACTGACAATTAAGGTTTTGGGGTCATGAGCCTAGTGCAATAATATATGTTACTTATAGCATATTGTTAAATTTATTTCTCTTGTCTACACTACTAAATCTTGTGGTCCACTAAACTATTTGATTACAATAACATTACTCGATTTACTTAATCATTGTTATATGATTAAAACCTATGAATTCTAACTTCATCAATTTGTTGACTTTTTTAGTCATGTTTTAATCTTCAGGTGTTTCAGGTATTTTGCTCGGAGGGAAGCCGCATGGATATGTATTTAGGAGACTATTCATTTTATACATCAATAAAATTTCTTTTGAAAATACTGTGTTGTTAAGAATTTCTATTATTAAATTCGATGAAAATTTTAACTAAACATTTTGTCATGTCTGAACACTTATGTTATTTTGACACTGTTGGGACATGTTTACAAACTCTGGTGTTTTTAATGTATTCGAATTTGAAAAGACATGTTATGAAATATGTATTTGTAAAAACGTTACCCATTATTGAGGTCATTTTCAATGACTTGTACTTTGTGACTATGAAGTAGCACCCCGTGTTGCCTTGCCTCTACGTTTTGAATTTTGGGGGTGTTACATGTTTGCAGCCATGCCGCATCCGAATCCCTTTTATATGCCACTCACATAGCACATCAAAATTTTGTTTTTCGTTGATTAGGTATGAAGATAGTGGTGTGGTACGTGGTGTGGTTATAAAATATGTTAAAACGGATTATGGGGTGTGAAGTTGACACTTGTGTGATTGTTCGCATCTCGGCAAGAAAAATTATTAAATTTGCAGTTATGGCGGATGTATTCTCTTTTTTGAGTTTGGCCCACGTGTTCTGAGCTTAATTAATGCAAGGTAGATGAAGGTGGGTAATAGAGAGGATGAGAACATTAGAGGATCAGATGGTTTGATCTGGCTAATAACCAATATAGTGCAGCTATTTCGAGAAGTTTGAAACTTGTAGATTTTGTCGTTTTTGATATTCTCGAACAACTGCCTAGAGTGCTTACCTTTAAGCTTATAAGTCGTGTCCTGATTTAAATATGATTATGCTGCTAAAATATGTTGGGTCAGAGCGATATGTGTCTTGACGGTTTTATGGAAGATAGTACGTAAAGTAGGGTTCTTCGGTCTTCAATGCTTGGAATGACGGTTAGTCATACTTGGAAGGCGCCTTTTGTATTTTGTGGAAGATTTGCTTAATTCGATAAATCCAAATTGCTATTGATATTCTTCAGTTGAAGGATACCTATGTGTTGTGGTTGAGACCGTGACGAACTCATGTTTTGCAGTGTGAATCAATAGTGAAGATGTACCTGTGTGTTGGCAAGGGCATGTCGGAAATTTCGAGTGTTTTGCATCCGTTCTGCGACGTGTTGTATTTTTCTTTGTGTGTCTCATAGTGATTCAGTAGTTTAAGGGTATGTAGATAATATTGAAGGTGGGCGAGGAAATAAAAAAATATGAGTTCCACCAATATTGAATAGGTTGCTTTTTAGTTCATAATGTATTAATTATTTGTGTGCCAATACGAAGTGTGAGTAGACTTTGGTATCTTGGGGGACGTTTCATACTAATGCTCGCATTGGCGGTATCTTCCCGGCTGTTTGTAGGTTCATTGGATCAGGCTGTTTACTATGATGTGTTCTCTTTATAACTAGTTCTGTGAGGAATTATGTAGCCTTGGCGGGGGTTCATTCTAATGCTAGCCATGGCGGTCTTCCCAGCTTTACATGTGAACCAATCGTTGGACTGTGATAGGGGTTTCGGCACTATCACGCTTGGTTTGTAATTAGAACATATGGCTTCTGACACATTTATTGAACTGAGCCTTTGGCGATGATGAATTTGAACACCTGGTATGTGCTTAATTACACATACCATTTTCTATTAAAAACGGACTTAATTGACCAAAAACGTTTAAGCCAAAATTTGCATTGTGTTATTTGTTATGTTTTGCTTTTGTATATTGTGCATTGTATCTGGATATCTAAGAAAAGGAAAAAAAAATAAAAAACTCGAAGCCAAAATCGGTACAAAAGCAGCCACAGATGTTGGGAGACGGAAAGTAGGTGATGAAAAGAGCGCAAAGTCAAAAATGTCAAAAAAGGTCAAAGTCAAACAGAAAAGTCAACCTCGGCGGCAAAGTCAATGTCAAAGCCGAAGCCGTAATCGAGAGGAAATGTTGTAATGGGCCCACCCGTACCCATTATAGGCCGGGTAAACCCTGTTTAAACATTTATGAAGAAAAAAGGCTGCCAATACCATTTTGAAGAATAAAACTGGCACCAAACCAGTGTTCTTTAGCCAAACAACGATTACAGCCGTTAGACCCCTATAACCAATAACTCTGTTAGTCCTTTAAGGACTGAAAGTGTAAACCCTCAATACACCCTCAAGGGCTTAAACTGCCAAATCTTTTAAACTTTATAACAACTCATGGATCTTTCTTGCAAACATCATACACTTAAACAATATGGAGGCACTACTCTTGCCATTTCACAAACCTTCACCCTGCTTATAGTACGTACATCTCTTCCATGTTTCCCGCCTAAACACCATGACCCACTATTCATTGTCTTTTCACCCCACACCTGCAACTACACTCTAAACACTACAACCCTACTCTCGTAATTAGACAAAGGACATGTTGGCAAATCCCCCTAAATGTCATTTGGCCTATGAAAAAGAAGGGTTGAAGATCGTTTGGCTTGTGGCACCCACTCAAGACTAAAAGGCTAAGATTGATTTGGGGTCTCCTCACACAAGAAACACAACAAGCACACATCAAAGGGCATAGGCGACTATATAACTGTGTTTTTTTCACATAGTGAGGAAACGAAGTTAAACTTGGAGTAGTTGTAGTTGTAGTTGTAGTATTACTTTTATTATTGACTGTCTTATTTATGTTTTTTGTTCTTTAAAGTTTCTGTTCTTTACATGTTTCAATGCCTTGTAATCCTTTTTCGGTTAATGAAATTTTAGTATTTCCAAGTTTTTCAAATTCTGTTTTCAGCTTATGCATTCGCATGTTATTTTGTGTTCACAATTTCATTCTCATTAAGCTATTTTAAGCTAATAAATAGAAACTTGTTTTTTTATTACTCATTCATGGGTGTTTTTCAAAATTGTTCAATGAAAGTTACTGTTGTTCATCATCCTATTTAATTGGATTTTCAAGCTTTTGGAAGATAAGCTAACCAAGGATGAGAGCTTTGTGATTGGGTTATATAGATGCTTATTTCAAATAAGTTGGGTAGGTTAGAGCTATTAGGTATTCATTCAGCTGTTTTTGAGCAAGGAATAAGGTACATTTTATCTTTTTATCATTTTGGCTTATTTCTGCCTTGCTTATTCTACTTATTTTTTGTGCTTTTTTTCCTTTTTAAAATCGAGATTTTATTCTGTTTTATTATGCCTTATTTGATATTACTTATGTTTTGATTTTAGTGAATTTCAGCTTAAAATTTGTTTTCTATTTTTAAAGGATGTGTTTGGGTTTTAAGACCCAAAATGGGTCAAACTGGTTTCAAATTTGTATTTGGTTCTTATTTAAGTTTTCCTTAGCTCAAATTTAGTGTATGAGTTAGTTTAATCTAGATTTTAAAGCCTAAATCTTAAATTTAAGGTTTTGAGTATGCACTTGTTAAATCTATGAATTTTCCAATTATCGTAACAGCTTCTATAGTTAGATCTTTTCTATGTGCTTGTTAGTTCCCTTTTCATGTTTATTTGAGTAAAGAAATGCAGTAGTATAGGTTAAGTCTAAGGGAGCTTTTGCCAGTTTGTTTTTAAGTTACATCTGTCATAGTTGCTTAGTTATCTTTTCAAAGTTTTAAAAAGTTAACATTCAGTAGTTAACTTAGATAAGCTCTTATTAGTTTTAAGTTTTGATTTTTGTTCAATAAGTTCTTTGATGTCCATACTTGATCTGCTTATGCTTATTTTATGTTTTAAAGCTTATTTACTAGCTCAAATTTAAGCCTGCGAAAGCAATTGTCATTTAGAAAAAGAAAACATAAATCAACAGCTACTGAGTGTGAGTAGGCCTTTTCAATTAGCTTTTTCCTAGCTTAGATGTTTTTCAAACTCCCTTTTAATTATTGCTTATTGTAGCTTATAGGATAATCTTTAAGGGCATATGGGCCTTTAATCCATAAGGATCTATTTAAAAGCTTAAAAATAAGCTCAAAGGGCCCTCTTAGTCTGTTTTCATAGTTTATCGCGCGCACAAATGTTAGATTAGAGCTTTTCAAAGTGCTTATTCTGGTTGTTTTTACTTTGCTCAGTTTTTTGCTCATAGTGTTAGTTTAAGGTTAGTTTTGTTAGTCTATTTTTGCTTAAATTGCTTGTTTCCTTTGCTTATTTTTGTTGAAAATGCCAGATATTTAGCCTTTTTGTAGCCTTAGTTTTAAAAGTTTTAACTCTATCCTAGCTTATTTGCTTATTTAAGTTCTTGGCTAGTTTCCTTTGCTTAATTTTGCTTATTTATGCTTATTAGGGTTGTCTAGTTATTTGTTTTTGCTTATTTTGCTTTTTCATTTGCTTATTTGTTCTTATAAATCCAAAAAAATTAGCCTCTTCGTGCTTAAGTTAGTGTTAATAAAGTTTTCTGTCAGCTGTTGAATTTGTGCTTTTCAGCTTATTTATTTTGTTCTAAGTCTTAATAAAAAAGTTGTAGTTAAGTAAAATGCTTTGTTTTACTCTTATTCAAAAAATAATGTTGTTTTATAAGTTTTTTGCAAATAATGTAAATATAGGAGTAGAGAGGTTTCAAGGGGTGAGCAGGGCTTGAACCTGGACCTCCCCTCTCAACCAAATGGGGGGGCCTTTAGCATACACACAGTATACACACACTCTACTACCGGCACCAGTAGGGCCATCTGGTAGAGTTGTGCAAAATTAATTATATAAGGGGTTTTCCCCCTTTTCCCTTTCAGCCCTTTCGAGCTTTTTCCCAGCTTATTGAGATAAGTCAATCTCTTAGTATTTTTCCTAGAATCAGCATAAGTCAAAGTATTTTCTGTATTTTTTTCAGATTTTTATAAATTAGTTTGATATTTTTTATAATTTATTTTCATTAAAACAGTAATTAATTCATAATAAATAAAATAAAAGTCAAAAAAATATTATTCTTTTTTTTAATTTTTTTTATCATTTAGGACCTAGGAAAAATAATTTTGCTTCCGTAGGGTTAAATTTGTAGGATTTAGTTTTTTAAAGAACGGGATTGAATCCCGTTCTCGTTTTTCTTTGTTTTTTCACTTTAAACACTTTCGTTTTTTTGTTTAGTTTTCTTAGTTCTTGTATTTTAGTCATTTAAGGTTTATTAAAAGTTTAAAAATCATTTTAGGTTTAAATTTTGATAATTTAGTTTTTTTAGGACGCGTTTTAATACCCGTTAACGTTTTTAGCCCGTATCTTTAATTGCCTTTCTTGTTTGCTTTTTTAGTTATTTTTTGCACTTTATTAGTAGAAATAGATTCCAAATCAAATCTTTGATTATTCAGCACCATTTTCAAACCTCGACTCGATTTTCCATTCACGCCTCGTCGGGAAGAACGACCCCGGTCCGGTTTTAAACTTTGTGGATAACAAAGTGAAAAACCGATACTTCCGGAATACTATACTATATATATTTTGAGAATACTTATTATATATATTATATTTATATAGTAAGAAAACCTCACTGTCAATTTTTGGCGCCGCTGCCGGGGAGGCCGTGAGATGATTATCGAGTTGAAGTTTGTTGTGCCTTGAAGACCCTTCCTTGTGAAGTTATTTTATTTATAAAAATATAAAAATACAAAAATATTTTTCATTTTCTTTTATTAGTATATAAAAACAAAAAAAACATTGTCTTAAATAAAGATAAAAAAATTCATCATCAATATAATGCTTTCCACTGAAGCATTATCATAATAAGTTCCCGAACAAAAGATCAAAAACTTATCTTTTGTGTCACTTGCGAGGTACGGTTCACCTTTGAAAGATAAACAAACTCTAAGAGGGGTATAAGGCGGGTTGTTCCGAGGAACTACGACCCTAAAGGAGAAAGGTTTTTAATAGCTTCGCGCTTTCCTACTCCTCCGCTCCTTTATGCGTTTTTCTCTTTAAAGAGTTACCGTGAAGCTTGTTGATTAATTAGTTTAAGTTATCTTATCTCATTTTGTCCTTTAATAAAATGAATTGTTTAAAAAACCTAAAAACCTAAAAATAATCTTATTTTTTCTTCTTATCCATTTCATTCTTTTCTTAACCCTCTATATCGTTTAATTCTTATGGCGTCATTCTACTATCGTTTAAATCCCCTTTACGCGATTAAAGAATGCTCGTCTTGTGGAGCTTTGTACACTACAGACTATTGTTGTTCTAAAGGGAGTCTCATAGACAAGATCATTCGTGAACGACCCCCTCAGAATTGTGCAACTTGTAGAGACCCGGTTGATGGTCTATATTGTCGACCTTGTGCTTTTGTGCGAAAGTGTTTGAATGAAGGTTGGTATACAATTCATGATAAAAACGAAATTCTAAACACTTCCGAGTCATCCAATGACAACACTAACATTGTTAGTGCACCTCAAGAGCCATTCGTCTTCAATCAAGACCCCGGTAAAAATTCCTCGCAAAGTCCTCCACATATTGACCACCATTGTTGTTACGAGTGTGGTGATTCGTTAGACGATATCTTTTGTCAACGATGTACTTGTAAGTCTTGTGGGAAAGGTGCTCATTATGGTTACAATTGTCCACCGCAAATTCTGATTATCTCTAATCCGGAACCATGCTACAATCAAAACCTTAATGAGATCCTACAAAATTTGCAAAGTTTGCAACAACAATGTCTTTTTGGTACATGCCAACAATGTGGTTGTAATGAATATGATGGAGTTTGTTTTTATTGTACTGTTAGAAATGGAATACCAGTCAATTTTTCAACTCCGTACTCTTCTAACGATTCTCCAAGTTTTGCAAACCACCCTCCAAAAAACTTTCAAATTTTCAACAACAATATCCTTGTTGTGAAAATTGTGGGGGACCTCATGAAACTTACCAATGTCAACCAATGAATGAAGACTATTATCATGAGCAAAATTCTTGCCATGATCCTAATTCTTTTGGTTTTGACCAATTTCTACCCCCGCAATATACCGTCAATCATCCAATCTTCAATGCTCAAAATGAGCTTCTCAATTCTCAAAATGAGCTTCAAAATTCTCAAAATAAGATCATGAGCTTCTAAATTCTCAAAATAAGATCATGGTCAATATATGCAAAAGAAGGAAGAAGATAGGCGAATTGCGGAAGATCAAGCAGCTAAAGATCGTTATTGGAAGATTCCCATTTGCTATGATGACGACAAGTGTAACACCCCCAAAATGGGTCGCAGCGGAATAATGGTCCGGGGCGTGTTACTTCAAGATCAACAGCACAAGATATATA
>BQNB010125867.1:2303-19697 GCA_026074375.1 Tanacetum coccineum
ACACAATAAGAAAAAAAAAAGTTCGATACACACAATAACAAAAAGTGACAAGTATAATACATTTTCAAGTAATTAACCCTATTAAAAACACCATTCTTCTTTATAAACAAGTTACAACTTACCAGATCTTAAAAAAACTCACTCCAACACACTTAAACTCTCTCTTCTCTAACACAACCAACCAGTTATCACCATGATAATCGGCCTACGATGACCTTTGGAAACCAAATATGTTCGACCTCCAAGACTCGACAAGACCATGACCGGGAACCAAGACCGGCCACCATCACCACATCCGACCATCATATATCCTGTCACCACATCATGTCCGATCACCTCTGCCATCATATGTGGTTCTCCTCTTGTGAGATATGGGTGTGTTTATATGTGAGTGTGTGTTGGTTGGATTTTTTCCCCCAAAATCTATTTTTGTTTTGTTTTTATTTGAAGTTAGCCTCGAAACAATCACCCATTTGGTCATAATTCTGGCTATATTTTTTTAGATGACTTTGTTTATGATCTCATTCTAAAGTCAACTTAAAGAAAATCAGTAAAGAAGAATAGATGTAGAGGTTGGATTTAGATTATGCCTTTTTGTTATTTTTATATGTAAGAAATTTCATATTCATATTAATGTGTTTCAGATTTGGTTATAAATACTTAAACTGATGATTTTTTTTTGTATGTTATTTAGTAAAAAATGTTATCAGGTCCATGTGATGTTATGTTCTCTATGACTTGGAGTTTTTTTTATATTACAATCAAGTGAAAATCATAGAGAAAGAAGATGGTTTTGAGATTTTGAGATTTCATGTGTTTTGTATGTTGCTCTGTAAAACTTAGTAGTTTTGAATGCGTATATGAAGAAATATGATTGAGGGGGAGTCCAAAATTGGGCAGAAACTTTATAAGATAGTCAAGAAAAATGGTGGTGGCAGATCACCGGATTTGTGATCGGTGTAAGTTTTACAAGAAATGATGGCGGGTTTGTATGGATACATATAAACAGAGGTTTTTAGTTTTTTTATATTAAAAGGGGGCAATTTTGTCATTTCACTTGTCTGGACATGGACTTTATGGTCAAACAAACGGAAAAGTTGGTCAAGGGACCAAACCCGATACGGGTCGAAACCACAGGGAGAAGATCCGAGAAAAAAAAAGTTTAGGGACTATTTTCGTTAAACCACGAATGACCACAGGAAAGGGACATATTATGAAAATTAAACTCTAAGCTTAAAAGGTTTATATTATTCATGTGGGTAGTAAGGTACCATTAATTACTAATTAATCTATTCAAGATCGAAACTTAAGTACTATTTAACGGTTGACTAAAATGTTTCACTTATATTATATATTGTTTACTACACCAGTCCGTAGGCTGGGTTACATCATGTTTTTCAAAGTTTTAACTGTCGTAATAAAGAAAATACTCTCGGGTTTGTGCTCTTTGTTAGATGCTTCTGTAAGTTGATACTGTACACTTTCTTCCAAGCCGGTCTAAACTTAGAGGCAGAATAAGGGTGTTTGTAACTCCGAATCTTGATAACTTGATCTGGTTGTTATCTCATAGTTTTGTAATATTGAATCTGCAAAACAGATAATCAAAAGGTGCTAAACAGAGACAGTGGTGGTTTGGTGGTTTGCAGCTATGGCGTTTCTAGAGAAAATTCTTAATTTCAAAAACGAAAATGGAAAGGGTACTTCTAATCGCAAGAAGAAACCAAAGAGGAACAAAAACAAGAATAAGAGTATAGAGGTGGTGTCTGATAGTTGCAGAATTTAGAATGAAAGTGAAGAGGAGGAAAGAGTCTATGGTAACTTGTGATCTGAGAAGAAGAGGAAGAAGATAAAGATGACTGAAGAAGATAGCACCATGAGACTAATAAAACAAAGAAGAAGACTGAAGATGGTGAACAAGGTTTTGAACCATTAGGAAGGGGAAGGAAAGAGATAAAACAAAAAATGGTGAAGAAGAGTAGTGTGAATCTGAATAGAGTAGTGATCTTTTTTATGCTTTTGCCATTATTGAACGATCCAAGAAAGCTATTTTTGATATGGATTTTCAGTATATGAGTTGGTAATTTTCACCATTTTTAACCTCCGTATGATGTTGTGATGTACAGTAGAAACTCGAAAAATTATACTCGATTATTTAATAAAAACTCTTTAGATTAATATTTTTTGCAGTTGCGGTGGGTCCGACTCGGGGATAGGGTGCTAAATTAATAATTCGCTTTAGAAATTATAGATAATACATTTTTGATAATTTCTTTAGACCCAATTTAAATATAAAATTATAATTCACTTATATATAGCATATTACATGGAATGATTTATGAAGGTTTCTTAAAAATGATCAATTGTCTTTTGTTTTTTGTTAGAAATCAATTTCCCCTTGAATTCTCGTCTTATTTTCCTGAGCATTAGGTTAAGAACTTCTGGTGTGTTTTTCATAGCTCAACATGAAATTGTTCAATGTGAGTGCCGCTTTAATAGCTTCGTTTCGCGAAGGGTTGGTTCCATTGTAGAACTGTCATTCATCTTCTTCATCGATTTCATCTTTTTTAATTCCATAACGATTTCTCTAATTTCTTCATCAGTCAAAATGTGCAATCTACTTTTCTTCTGGGTGCAGTCAGAAAGAACATCTTCGAATACATTGCATTGCGTATTAACCCACTCTTTGATCAAATTCTGGAGGTTATTGAGTGCTTTAACCACCGTCATCTGAGTTCTAAAAGTCATGTGTTATATGTTGATCGCTAGTTTAACAATGAAGAAAGCTGTTCCGCAATTGTATTGCACTAACATCCATAGTCCATGCTGAAATTGCAAAGATTCATTGATCTAATACATTTATTTTTAATGATCCATATAAGTGATACATTGACACAAGAAGCATTAATAAGGTGGGAGTTTGAAGGTTCTTTCAAAATTGGGCCGTTAATTTGATATACTGCATTGTATACAATAATTAATAAAATATTATTTTAATCTATAGTGAAAAAAAATTTTTTTTTTCCAACATTTGTTATACTATAAATTAATAAAATATTAATAAATATATAAATTATTATTATTAATTTATCGATTAATTAATAACTTACTTATAATTAATAATTTTGGTGGTCCCAAGTGGATTATTTTATAGAGTTTCTACGGTATATACTATACAATCTTTAACCTCCGTATTTGATCACAGTAAGTAACAAATTTACCACTTTACCCTTTAATGTCTTATTTGATCAACTTAAGTAACGAAGTTACTATTCAGTCATTAACCTCCGTATGAAGTTTTCCAAAACATAGCGTAAAGTTGTACTAATAAATTGAGATTTTATTTGTTATGAAGTTTTTTTCCCTTCCACCCATGTGTGCTTGAGCCTGTGACTTGTGTTTAACTTTTGTATTACAATTACAGTTCCAAGCAAGAGGCATTCCTCCTCTTTTGGACAGAAAAGATGTTTTGGAGCTGCAAGAAGAGCTTCTGGTAAAACTTTAGCCTTTGAGATGTTATATTAGCTTCACTTTTCTCCTCGAGATGACTCTTTTCTCCTCGAGATGGAACTGGTGGTGTTGCCTTTCACCAACAAGGGACCTTGCAATACAGGTACATACATGCTATGTGATTAAATATGGCATCATGTTTTGCTTTCTTGCGGCATCAATTGTTGATATTTTGTTAGTATGCTTTGAGGCCACTTCAACCATGTGTCTAACGTTGTAGGGAACATGAAGTGATAATGTTCCCTGATTATAATAAACGTTTTTGGGATTATGAAAAAGCTTTTAGAGTGACGATGTGTTAGTATATCTATATTGTATAGTTCAAAAAAAGCATAATGATTTCTGAAAGATAAAAATACTGTCATTTAGCCCTGGAAAAGATTGTCATTTGAGGTATCGTTTTAAAATTATACTTAAAACTTGAGTGATTTTGATTGTACAGACTCATGCGGTGGCAAAGGACCTACTAAAGTGTCACTCGCAGACTCTCGGGTTGGCTATTGGTGGTGCAACAAAAAGAAGTGAAGCTGAGTGTATCATTAAAGGTGTAAATATATTGGTAGCTACTGCCGGAAGATTTCTTGATCTTCTCCACAATATAAAAGGGTTTATCTATAAGAACCTTGAGGTACAGTTTTTTATTTCATATGAATGTCTTTGCGACAACTTAAAATGTAAATAATTGTGCGATACTAAGAGTCAATTTATTATGGCTAAACCAAAACCATAGTCCAACCATAGTATCATTTCAATAAAGTGAGTGGATCAATATAAAAGATATGCTGAGAAACATGTTCTGTTAAAATCCAGATTGATGACCAGTTTACGTTCTCTTCATGCAATACATTTGTTTCTTTTACCAAAAGAATACAACATTTTGACTTCCATATTAAAGTCAGATATACCAATTTTTTAACTAGCTAGGTGTTCCCCAAAGGGCCTTCGTTGACAAAGTGACTAAAGAAACTGTAGAGAAAGCTCTCAGTGCTGACACAGACGGTTGACTTGAGCAAGATTTGACTGCATTCCACCATTGGTATACTGACAAGGCAACCTCACTTGAAGATATTGAATGCCTACACGAACAACAACAAAAGATATATACATAAATTCATCAACCTATCTATCACACATATCAAACACAATAATTAAACACCTCATTGTCAACTCATTATCTGTAGATTGTAGACATTGAGCATAGCATGTCACCTCAGGATGGGCTAGAAGAACTGGTGCAAGGTCATGCCATTGTGAGGAAATCAATGCTGTAAACAGATGTAGAATGCACACCAGCAGTGATGACTTCATTTATCACTTATACTTATATTGGAAATAGTTGCTTCGAGAAATCATGGAAGAATTGTAAATTAAGAACGTAATTATGCGTTGGAAACCATTTTTACGATGTAAAGAAAATACAAGTATTGTATATGTTTATAAATATGGCTTGGTATCTACTTATACTGTGCACTTAAATAACCTTTTCGTTATCTAAGATTGTGCAACCAATAAAGCGTTTCTTTTCATATTCGCAAAACATGTCTTCTAGAAATATATTGACTCGAGATGATCACTTCTTCAATAGCTTCTCAACCAAAATCATTGCAATAAGAATTTGAAAAACATTTTAGAAACAAAATATATACGGAAACTTATTAGCTCTCCCAATATGATATGAACATAATTAAAACTTATCTAATGAAACCCTTTTTCCATGTAACAATAATATGTGGAAACCTTTTAAATAATGTAATGAATCAAAATTCATAAACAAACTTTTAAGTATATCTCATAAACACATTCAAGTAAAATAGACTACATAAAACAAACAAAACCAAATCTAGCTATTGATATGCGTTATTTTCATAAAAAATACGTTTGATAATATTTAAACTAAAATTGATATATGTCTAAACCCCGTGCGTGCACAGGCCTTATAACTAGTATCCCAATACAATGAAAAGACCCTATATTTATAGGACAAGTAAAATCAACTTAAAAAGATTGAATATTACTTTCCTATTTCTAAACACATAATTGATTAAGAATATAGTTTCATAATCAAAGTTTATTGTCAAACAAGAAACTTAAATAAATAAATAAAGTAAATAATTTAACTTTTAGACTAAAAGTCAATGTCTCTGTATATGAAGGTACAACTGCATCATTCTCCTCCACTTGAAAAAAACTCGTCCTCGAGTTTGCCTCACTCGTCCCTTGTACTCGTAGCATCCAAATTTGTATCCCTTGCACCAAATTCCATTTTTTATAATGACTCGACCTCGAACCTTGATCATCTTAAAACCGAACTTATCGACCATGGGTGCAACTTTCAAATACTATTCTTGATATTTTTTTACCAATCAGAAATTTGAACGAACTTTTGCTAACCTTGATAAGAATACTTTTTCCAAACGACATCAACTCATGTGATTTTGTATTGATGTCTTTCTCAAAATCAACATTTAAAGTAGTTTGGATCATTGAAGAACAAAGATCATTAGCCTCAACGACAACGTCTTCCATATTGTCTTCTTCCCCATCAATGACATCTTCAATATCGGTATCATAAACTGGCATCGATTCTTCTTCATATTGATCATCATCAAATACCGGAGGCCCTTCATAATCATCACCCGCCATACCATAATCTCTCCATTCAGAAGATGAACCATCACCCTCAAAGAACGGATATTCTAACTCTTCGCCTTCACTTCTCCTTGGAAACATCTTAATCAGGAACTTCGGCTCTTGATACAAAACAACGAGATAACACAAATTGGATCTGTTGATTCACCCGAATACCAGAAACAATCTTTTAACTATCGTTGATTCAAAAGAATACCGATAATGAGGCAAACTCCAATAATCGTTGATTCAAACGAATACCGATTATTAAAAGAATCTTAGCAAACCGCCAAGAACAAAGCAAAACTTTTATTATTAAAACTCAAAGATATATCCCAATACAATGAAAAGACCCTATATTTATAGGACAAGTAAAATCAACCTAAAAAGATTGAATATTACTATCCTATTTCTAAACACATAATTGATTAAGAATATAGTTTTCTAATCAAAGTTTATTGTCAAACAAAAAACTTAAATAAATAAAAAAAGTAAATAATTTAACTTTTGACTAAAAGTTAATGTCTCTATATGAAGGTACAACTGCATCGTATATATACATGAAAACTTTAACCCCAATAGCTAAGCAAGACAAATAATTGGAACAATTTAGTACTGGCTTAGTGGTGACGGGCGTTATTAAGCTGACAAAATACATGATCCACGTTCCTAGTACTGTCTCATATAAATAATGATCATGTTTTCATTTTTAGAATTCAGAAGTGAATATGAAGAAAGATCTTATTCAAGTAACATGAACTCAAGAACAAGATAGAAATTCAAATTAGAAGCATGGATTTATTATTAAAAAGAGGAGTTCGTTACAAGAAAGAAAGTGATTACAATTTGATAGCTTGAATGTAAATGAGAGTCTTATAATGAATTTATACAATGAAATTGTAAGATATAATTTAGGCGGGAAAAGTAGTCTCAGTCTGGGTTTGGTTGACTAGTCTGTTGACTTTTGCACTTTACTTTTATTGATTTCTAATCACATATCAACTAAGTGTAGAAACTAATGATCGAACATCGATTTATATTACTTGATAATAAAAGGGTTTGTACAAAGCATATAAATAGACGAAGTGATGCCCTAATCTTAGATGGGCTAAATGGGCCGACAAATCAGATCGAGCCTTATTAACTTAACACTAAGGACATGCCTTGCCCAAGTATATCTTTTGACAACATTTCGTTTGCTGATTCTGAGGTATGAAATCCATCCCAAAACACATATGATGTTGCATTTGAGCATGTACCAATTGATCTTGCATTGCAAAGTACAGAGGTAGCAAGCATCCCAGTTCCACAACAACCCCTTCTTGACTCAAAAAAACCTACACAACAATGAATAAGTTACTGTTTGAGTTTCGTTTATTTCACGATAGTTATTCAAATATAAAAATTTCAGCTAAAATCAGAACATGTCAAATTGGTCGAATGATGAAAGTGACCCGGTTTGCATTTCTAATTTAGAAAATCCCATAAGTCGTTTCATTTAAAAAGTTGAATCATTGTTCCAACAAACTTAATTTTGTAACCATAAGTAATGAATTCTTTATCTATTTATACACCTTAAAATAGATACACATTACTTTTAGGTAAACTTCTCTTTCATCCATAATAAAAGGAAATTGGTTTTGATTTGTTAAACAACTCACCCGAGATTGCCATCTTTATGAAACTTTAACTAAGAAGAAATAGTCAAATGTTAAAATGATACCATTTTCAACCGGATTTTTGATTATATTAAGGAGGGGATGGTAAATATCAAAAACCACAAGTCTGAGCTCCGGAAATTTTTTAATTAGATCTTGAGATGTGGCATTTAACTTCTTGTTAAACGCCATAGCGTCCTTGTTTAGCCTTGCAACACATTTGTTTCTTCCCCTACCAAATAAAGTGATGGCCACAGGCAAACACCCTGTTGGCGGTAGTGTTGTTACTCCAATCTTTCTTACCCCTAAACTGTAAAGACTCTGCACACGAAAAGCTATGTTAAAGCCAGATTGTGTGATGAAAGGGTAATTGGTGTTATTTGACTCACAACAATCATGAATTATGTGTTGTTCAAGCAAATTCTGTGTTGTTTTGACCGATTAACCCAGTACTGATTTACTATATCGATCTATACTTTATACATTCATTTTGCCACTTAAAACTAAATCTAGTAAATAAGTATACTTATCAAAGTAATCTCAATGCAAAATTTAATTTCTCAAAATGCCATACACACTTGTGTATATACCAAAATGACCCCTAACATTGCAAAGTACAGTTTTTCGGTGAAATCTTTGAATATATGTTTACTTTCACAAACTTGGCCAAACTAAAAATATTGACAAAAAGCTTATTTGAAAAAAGGCAAAGAAAATGGTAGTTTGAAGTTACCAATTAGTAGAAAAGTAATTATTGAGTAGCTATTTAGAAAAACTTCACCTATAATTAATGGTGGTTTAAAACTCGTGTTATTCTGTTCATGAACAGACTTTTGATGACTACTCGTTAAAACCGTTAGTAACATAACCATAATACTATGTTACTAACCAACATAGCTTTTGTTTTTGGTTGCGGGTAAAAAGTGCAATGGTGGTGATCATGGATGCAGATAGAAAGTGAATATATACCTCGATGAAGCTGGAGTATGTTTTCAAAAGCATATTTGAAAATTGTGAACGTGTATGTAGTGCTCTCAACAAGGGGTTAATGTAGTAATTCTGGAGGAAATCACTACTTCCTGCACTTAAAATATGAATTCCACCCGAAAATATGGCCTTGGCTGTCTCGCTTCCAACCATTTCCACCACTTGGTTTTGCCATTTTTCATAATTCGATATTTGACGTGGTATTGAAATTGCTTGCTACAAGATACCAACGAGTAATTAGAAAGACAAAAAGCAATTATTACTTTCGGTCACATTTTAAAACGGGTCGGTTGCAACAATTTTCGTCAAATATTTGATTATTTTCACTGATAAACATTGTCTAAATGATTACCGAATTATCCTACTTTAACAATATGCAAGATCTGTATTCTTTGTTATATAACTAAGAAGTTTTCTGCAAAAAAGTACAGTACACTTTTTAGCTTCTTTCTGCCTTTTTGAGTACTCCGACCCTTTTGAACCACTTCTACTTTACGATTTTTTTCCATTTACTTATTAGAGATGAAACACAACCTTAATCGACTAATGCAAACGTGAATAAGCTGGATTTTCCACACAAACGTTTATAATAAGAAACCAGAGAGAATTATTACATATAAGAGCGATGTCCTATCATAATATCCAGATCCGGCAGAGGCAAAGTTTGCGCCTCTTAGGAGGTGTGTTTCATTCACCGTATCCAGGTACGGTTGTGGGTATGATTCGAAGCCCAGGTAGTCAGCTGTTCATACAAAGTACACAGACGAATCAGTTAGAAATCAAACAATGATACGTTTGTGTTTAGTTAATTCACCAGTTTTTATATTTTAACTTCTAAATTCTATCAGTATAGGAAATCTAGTAGATGAAAGTTGCTATATCCTTACTAATGAAACAAAATAAGGTTGCTAGAGTATGAAAAGATTAAGATTTTTTTGCTGTTATTTTCATACAAATATGTTCTAGCATAGTTTCTGATGGAATAAGAGAAACATGTTGCTTATTTATGAGGCAAGTTTTAAGATCAAGTCAAATCAAACCAGCCTGATACTTACATAATTTAACATTGTCCTAAGAAAGAACAAAAAATTACTCGAGACTATGATATAATTACCAATGTAATCTACTGCTATCTTCCCATTGCAGAATCGTCCAGTAGGCGTGTGAGTTACGAAATCTCTTCCGTAAGGAAGAAAGTTTGCTCTAAGCAAAGTGGAAAGACGGTGGTTGTTGTTTCCAACGTCCATTACAGAATCACCAAAGATGCATAACGCGGGAACAATAGGAGCATCAGCGTTGATCTTAATCAAGAGGACAAAGACGACAACACATTGTAAGATTACGAGCCTAGGCCTAAAACACTCCATTTCTCTTACTCACAGTAAATGAGTCAATCATATCCACATGAGCTCCATTTAAAGACCATCTCCTTAATTTCTAACCACATGTTACCTAAAAATACTCATCTTGATCGTAAAGACCAAATCTTGTACATCTAATCCATTTATAGTAAATTAACAAACTTGTAGTCTATGGAAAAACTGAAGCCACTTAAACTTGGTTATAACATTATATATTTACTTTTGTAAGTAATTATTTATTTGGGAAAATTTCCAAAACTGAGATCTAAGATAACACATATTTCTAATTTGACTCAACTTTGTATCATATTGCTAAAAGTATGACATTTTTTAAGTTAACATACAATTGACTTAACAAATACACATTTCAGACAAACTGAATGAAATAATATTACACCCTAAATACTTTTACTCTAAGAAATTAAGGCTAGGCCTTGGTGTAGTAGATTTTGTGCCAAGATTTGGTTTGCTGCATCTGAGGTATGAAAGCCATCCCAGAACACATATTCTGTAGCATTTGAGCACGTACCAATTGATCTTGCATTGCAAAGTATGGATGTCTCAAGTATCCCAGTTCCGCAACAGCCCCTTCTTGACTCACAAAATCCTACAAAAGATTGAATTAGTTATTGTCGTGCAAAATTGAGGTAGCGTTGGCATGGTCGAATGACAGAAAGATTTGAATGACCCATCCAATGTAAAGGGAAAAAATATGCCCTTTCCTTTTGATACAATGCAATGGGCCTGCACTCGATGTCTTAATCTTTAAATCTAACTATAGCTACAAAGAGAGCATGTCAAAAGTGGCCTGAAGCGTATTTCTAGTTTCGGAAAATCATTCTAAATTGTAATCATAATCAAGGTATATCATATCATTTCTTCATAAAAAATAGATATAAAGTGTTAAAAGGTAAACCTGATTGTACTCGTTCAACTATACTAGAGAGTAACCAGTTTTGAAACGTTTAACCAACCGGGTGCCTAGCTGCCTAAGATGGACATCTTTCCATATATAGAAAGTTAAAATTACAAGCAAAGTTTAAATCTCAAAATGTTACCATTCTCAACCGGTTTTGTGATCATATCAAGGAGAGGATGGTAGACATCAAAAACCACAAGTTTGAGGTCCGGAAATCTTGCAATTAGTTTACTGGATGTGGCGTTTAACTTCTTGTTAAACACCACGGCATCATTGTTCAGACTTGAGATACAATTGTTGCTACCCATACCAAAAAGAGTGATGGCAGCAGGTAAACATCCTGTTGGTGGAAGTGTTGTTACTCCAATCTTTCTTACCCCTAAACTGTAAAGATTCTGCACATGACGAATGGTGTTAGAATTGGTTACTGTGAAAACATGTTACACAAAAAGTTATTCTCACATGAAACATGATCCTAAATCCTTAGTTATTATGTTTTCATGAATAAAAAACTTCAATTGCCTTTCAAAAAAAAAAAAAAAACTTCAATTAGTTTGCTCCAATGCAAAAAAAGAAAAACTTTCTCAAAAGTCCTTTTATGTACTTACTGAAATTGAATTTGAATTAACATTGTAGTATGCCGACCAAGAGCCCACCGCAAGTCTGGCACAATGGTGGCCAGTTCCCAATTCATCACAGTCAGGTTTATCCCACCAAGATCCCATTGTGGGTGATCTTACTCTATGGTTCACCCTTCTATCCATTCATTTTGCCACTTAATATTGTACTAGTAAATATAATTAAGGTACATAGGGATGGCCTTTTGGATGCCATTGCATCCTTCCGGTTACAAAACTAGTAAACATATGTGTGTTATAGCCAAATGACCATTAACTTTGCAAACTACCATTTTCTGTAGTATAATATTTTTCATGAAATAAGTTTTCTTTCTACAAAAACCCTGAATTTTGGTCTGTTGTCCCAATCAATATAAGTTGCAAAGTAATTTACTGAATAATAATTGTATTAATTGATCGATTGATTCAACGTATACAGGTGCCTCGTTTATATAAGGTTCATAGCGTGTCTTTTCACCAACAGGTATAACTTCCTGTAACTAACTTTATAACTACCTTCAACCGCTATTCGGTTATTAACTAACTAACTAACAAGTTTAGCCCTTTGGGCTTTCGTTTATTACATAAGTAGCAGGAGCAATGTCGAGATTATGTCCACATGGTCAAGAAAGTAATATTTGAAGAAAGCCAATTTTGCCAAAGAAAACGAGGATGCTACATCCACAAAACTTTTACAAAAGGTTTTTTGATTAAGATGAAGTTTACCCGTGACAAGTCATTTTGTGTAAGGTTTTTTTTAATAAAGTTTTGTGGATGTAGCATTATAGAAAACCGGTATTGCAAATTTGTATGAAATATTGGTAAAAAAATATTTACTTATTTTAGCAGCTATTAATGAACTTCACTTAAATAAAATATTGGTTTTATATATTATGTATAATAAGATATAGGTTCATGACTACTGATACCTCATACCTGCACAAATTTGGAGTATGTTTTCAAAAGCATATCTGAAAATTGTGAAGGTGTATGTAGTCCTCTCAGTATGGGATTGATGTAGTAATGCTGGAGGAAATCACTATTTCCTGCACTTAAAATATGAAGTCCACCAGAAAATATGGCCTTGGCTGTCTCGTTTCCAACCAATCTCACCACTCGCTTTTGCCAGATTTTGTAATTCGATACTTGTCGTGGTATTGAAATCGCTTGCTACATTTAAAACGAGTCACATTCAAATATTTAATATAAATACATCTGATATTTTTTAATCCATAATTAATGTCAATGTTACGGAGTTCTATTATGGTAAAGATGATGCAAGTTTTTTAGTTCCTTTTTTAATTATATAAGAGAATCAGAAGGTTTTATGCATTGAAAGTACACTTCTCTTGCTACTTTCGGCCTCTTTGACTCATGTCATGCTCACTCATCCGAGTCTTTAGACACTCGTCTATTTAAGTGGATTTTCTGATGTTACCAGTATCACTCGTTAAGATAAAAGTAAGCATGAATTGACCAACAGATACGTAAATAACCAGGAATTGCCACAAAAACGTCTATAAGAGAGAATATGAAAGAATTATTACGTATAAGTTTGATGTCCTTTCATAATAACCAGAACCCGCGGAGGCAAAGTTGGCTCCTTTTAGGAGGAGAGTTTCGTTGGCCATATCCAGGTAGGGTGGTGGATATGTATCGAAGCCTAGGTATTCAGCTGTTTATACAAAGTAAAGCGAAACAATAAAAAATCAAACAACAATCGTGTTGTGTTTAGTTAATTCTAGTTTTAGTCAGCATACCAATCTTTTCAAATCTTATCTTCTTCGTACTTTCTATCATTATAAGCAATCTAGTAGATGTTGGTTGATATGTTTTCATACAATTAAGGTATGCTTGCATTATTTTAATAATAGATGGAGGAAAATTAGAAAACATTTACTGAGTATGTTTTATTACTAAAAAAGTTTCCTATATGTGATGATAAAAGAAACCATGTACATGACATGATAGACCAGTGATCAAATCAAACGAGACCAAAAATTATTTACATTTTTGAGGCTATGGTAATATTTTAGTAACATTGAAATGAAAAAAAAAGCCATAATTGGTTATTAATTAAACCACATGTATACAAATCAATCATTATCATCTAGTTTATATGGTCCTAAGAATAAAAATTATTTGAAACTTTTACCAGCGTAATCAGCTGCTAGTTTTCCATTGCAGAACCGGCCAGTAGGCTTATGAGATATGAAATCTCTGCCGTAAGGAAGAAAGTTTGCTCTAAGCAAAGTGGGGAGGCGATTGTTGTTTCCAACGTCCATTGCAGAGTCACCGAAGATGCATAATGCAGGAACAAGAGGATTGCCATTGATCTCAATCATGAAGACAAAGACAACAACGCATTGTAAGATTAGGAGCCAATGCTTAAAATACACCATTTCTCCTTCCCTCATATAAATGAGATAATCATAATCATATGAGCTCAATATAAAGACAATCTTCCTAAATTCTAACCATATGTCACCTAGAAATATTCTTTTTTATCGTATTGACAAAATATTGTAAATATAATCCATTCATATAAAATTAACTAAACCTTAGTATATGGAGGAAACCACTTAAAAGCGAATTTTACTTTCATATTATGGTTCAAACATGGATTTGGCCTACCCTTGAAGACCAATTTTATCTACAACAAATCTTTATGCCCCTTAAAGTATACGGTTGCAGGGTATACCAGGGTTCAAGTCTTTTATACTTCCAAATTATATTGACCTCGGGTGAGAAGCACTGTTTAAGAATGTTCCCACGCGAATAAAAAAAAAACATTACTGTCTACATGCTACAGGGACACCATTATGTTGGTTAATTTTTTTTTGTTTTGTTTTTCAAAATCATAGAAGGTTAACTTCTAAGAATGAAAATGCTGCAAAAAGCCACATACGGGCACTCGTAACACTGTTAGCATGGAGAGCTGAGTACAAACTCGAATAAAGTGTCCATAACTTTTTCTTCTCAAGAAAATCATACTAAATTGAAAATTACATCATACTAAATTCAAAATTACATCATACTAAATTGAAAATTACAACACCCTAGCTTCTCACTTCTATAACCCAAAGACAATGTTCGGCTGGTGACTATTGCAATCAACAAAATAATAAGATTTCATTTATATAAGAAGTTATGGAGTCTATCTCTTATTTGATGGTCGCAATGTGACGTTGGATGTCTAAACTCTATGCTTTTTAATAAAAGTTTAACAGAGTACTCTCTTTAATCATTTATCACATCGAAAAGTCCAAATCAAACAGAGGAACCTAAAGTGGATGTGGTGATGGGTCATTATATATCATACTGAAGAACAGTAGAAACTAAAATACACTTTGGCTAGTTAATTAGGTTGTGTTTGGTTTAGGTGTTGGTTGCCTTGTACTACTGTTTTCTTCTTCTTCCTTTTGTTTCTTGTAGCCTTCCTCTGGCTGGCTTTGTTTGAATGGCACTTTGGCCTTTGAGCCTGTTTGTTCATTAGAAGTGTGCCTTGCTTGTCAATAAGAAAAAATAATAGTAATTCAATCATTCAATGCATCTAATGAAATGTATGCCTACATGCTACACAAAATGTTGGCACAGACAGAGTTTCTGAGTTTCTTAAAGTAGGAAAATAAGCATTGGGTTTTTAAAAAGGACATCATTCAGATGATATTCTAGAAAGAAAATAAAAACAGCATAAAAAATTATATGGTAGAAAAGTTTTAAAACCAGGAAAATCAGCATAATATAACCATCGACAAATGAATTACTGAATGATGTTTAAACAAGTTACACTCGCAGGCAGACAAACATCACTGTATAGTTCCTAACTCCTAACAGATTTATTCTTTTCAAGAAGAGTTCATTAAAAAAATCTATTGCCAAGTTACTCTTGGTACATTTGTAACCATCATTTAACATATAGTATACAAAACTTACATCATTCCTTAGTAACATAATACACAAACCTAGATCACTATTACAACTCTAAGAAATTTCCTACACTACATGTATCGGATAGGAATACGATAGGTCTGAGCCTTGACATTAAGAGTTTTTAACCCTTGCGAGATCAGGGAACATAAAGAAACCGATTAAACTTCTGCTTTAATTAACATTAGGAAGTACACCTTTTTCTGGTATGTATTTTTGAAAAACATCCATAGCCATATAGCCTCATTCATTTCTTCTTCATGTAGCATCTATTTTTGCGAAACACATTCCTCGCCACTGTCATTTAGTTACCAAGAGTATCCACATCTAATGCGACAAGTAATTTTCTTCTTCTTATAGTATGTATCTATTACCTCGCAATGTCACGTAATACATTTTTTGATCTTGTTCACCACGCAAACAGTATCCATCGTTTATTGCACCTAATAATTAGGTGTAGATGCCTTGCAAGACATGTGCACATCTTATACAGATGAATCATAGCAAGAAAGCATCAAAGAGTTATAAGTGATTGAATCAACTCAGTGAAAACATCTTCTTCATGATCAATCTTTTAGTATTTGCAAGATATGTCTATACTTATATTGCGTCGATGTACAAAGATCTTTTATAATGCCTAATAAGGCAAAACCATAGGTCACCATATGCTCATCACACGAGCATAGGTCAAAACCAAGTGATATATGTTTGCTTAAACAAAGAAATCGTGGTCAAGTAATCTTTTATCAATTCTAAAAAATAAATGAGCAGAGTAAATTGGATGGATTTGATGGGACGGATGAAGGGTATCATTGTGCAACAAAAAACGGTTCAAAGATGAAAATCTTTCATACAAAGGTATATTGGACAAATAAGGAAAACACAGGAAGAATGTTGGGGAAAGATAAGATGTGTGAACGAGAAGGGTAAATGACAGAAAGAAAAGTGGCGGCTCATGAAAACATTGCTGGAATTAGGGTAACTTTGATACTAGGTTACATCATATAACGGATTATATATAGAAAAAATTAAATAAAATATAAACTCTGTCTGGTCAATGTGACGCATGTCGTGAGCAAGGCAGTGCGATTCGAGTCTAGAGATGTCCAAACTATGTGATATAATAATCTATATTATGATTCTATCATAAAGATTTTTCTTTTCTTTTTTTTTAATTATTTTTAAACTAGTTAATGGAAATTTTATTAAAATAACGTTATTTCAATGGAAGAAATAAAAAATATATGATACAATATAAGATTAAATAAACCAAAGTATAACCTGGATGTGATTTGTAAAAGTATATTATAGATAATAATGCATGGAAAAAAGAAAAACATAGAAAAGGTTATAATAAATATTTAATCTCTTATATATAATAAAATAAATATAAAATAAACATTCAAATTTCGGATAAGTTTTATTTCGACTAATGCGAGAGCTTGATTTTTTTCATGTAAGCGAAACCGAGCATTTTTATTTGTCATTTGCAAGTCAAAATTGAAAATAGAATGATCAAACTTTCATGAATTTAATAGAAAAAATATAAAAATAAAATTTTCAGATTTAAAAAAAAATTAATCAATAAAATTTAGTTATTAAATTTTAAATAAATTATATAAATTTAAGTTAAATTATTAACTTTTATATATTATAATAACTTTATAAATTTAACAAGTTTCCTTTAAAATTTATACTTATTTCTTTTATATAGAATAATATATATATTGGTGTTATTTATAAATATTATTATCATTAAAGATTAAATTAATATATATATATATATA